>CAUYQV010017124.1:0-55849 GCA_963574575.1 Galagoides demidoff | reverse complement strand
CTGCAACCAAAAAATGGCCGGGCGTCGTGGCGGACACCTGTAGTCCCAGCTACTTGGGAGGCGGAGGCAGGAGACTCGCTTGAGCCCAGGAGTTGGAGGTTGCTATGAGCTGTGATGCCATGGTACTCTACCCAGGGGGATGGCTTGAGGCTCCGTCTCAAAAAAAAAAATTATAAAATTAACAAAAACAATATAAAACTCATATCCTGGCAAAATAGCCTCATGGTAGCCAAAAATTGTATATTCCCTTCCCCTTCTCCCACCATTCCCTAGCTTGTCGTGCATTCTTTCCAAAAATTGGGACTTTTTAAAAATGCTGCAGGACGTGGGACAAATTGTTAAAAAGCAGGACGTCTGGTCACCTTAGGCTAGAAACACTTCAAACTCAGAGGGGAATGTCAAGTGCTCCTTCCTGTCATTTTGCTTTCCTTGGGACAGCTTGATGGGAGAACTGAGAGTCTTGGAAACTGGAAGGATTGGGCTGGAGACTGGCTTGTATGAGAATAACAAGCAGTGACAACAGATTCCAATCACATAGCACTTTCTAAGTGCCTGGCATTTCTTTAGGTACTTTATTCAAAGATATAAACTCATTTACTCCCTGCAATGATCTTGTGAAATACATATTATTTCTGTCTTATAGCTCAGAGGAAACTGAGAAAGAAAGAGTATTTTGCCCAGTGACCCACAGCCAGGATAGTTGAGCCAGGATTCAAACTCAGGCAATCTGGCTCAAGAGTCAGTGCTTCTGGCTCAGCACCTGTGGCTCAATCAGCTAAGGCGCCAGCCATGTACACCTAAGGTGGCGGGTTCAAATCCCCAGCCCGGGCCCGCCAAACAACAATGGTGGCTGCAAACAAAAAATGACCGGGCGTTGTGGCGGGCACCTGTGGTCCCAGCTACTTGGGAGGCGGAGGCAGGAGACTCGCTTGAGCCCAGGAGTTGGAGGTTGCTATGAGCTGTGATGCCATGGCACTCTACCCAGGGGGATGGCTTGAGGCTCCGTCTCAAGAAAAAAAAAAAAAAAACACCAATTCAATAACACATAATTAATTCCCTCTGTGGGGAATCTAGAAATGACTTAAGAAGCTCTTACACCCCAGAAAAATGTTAAAACAGCCATATTTAAGTGAGTAGGAAAATTGGTGCCACCATTTCATTGCCATTCTCTCTCCCCCACAACCCTTGCATAGCAACACATGATCAAGGGGGAAACTCCCATCACTTGGCTCCTTCCTGAAGAGAGGAAGAAAACACCAAACCACATCGCCATGTTCTGACTTTGGGTAGGAGGGGAGGGTGAACAGAAGGAACTGGCTTCTGTCTTGACTGTTGGGAATTGATGATGGAACTCAGTATGTTCTAGATGCCTGGGAGCCACAGAGAACAAAAAGCTGGGTGGTAAGCTAAAGCTGCAAAGTTTCCACAGTATAGTAGACAGAGGTAAACACAGCTCCGTGACCTCTCCTTCAGGAGTAGAATGTGTATATAGTGTTCCATCTTTTTAGCGGGGGGTGGAGAGTTGGGGGTTAGGAATATCCAAGGAACTGATTTCTTTCTAGCCCAATTTATAATGCTAATTTGAAAGCAGCATAAGAAAAGCAACTCAGCACATAGGAGGAAACCCCATAAGCTATCTCCAGGATTTTTCACATGATGGGGGAAGGAGGGTTTAATATTCAAAGTGCTGAGTGAAAAAAAAACTGACAACTAAGCACATTACATCCATAAAACTGTCCTTCAAAAATGAAGAAGAGATAAAGACTTTCCCAGATGAATAAAAGTTGAGGGAGTTCATCACCACTAGACCTGCCTTATAAGAAATCCTGAAGTGAATCCTTCGAGTTGAAAGAAAAAGGTGCTAAACAATAACACAAAAGCATAAGAAGGCATAAAGCACGCTGGTAAAGGTAAATATGTAGACGGATACAGAATGCTATAATACAGTAGTACATAACACTTGATTCTGGTATGGAAATTCAAAGACAACAGTATAAAAAATAACTCTAACTATAAAAATGTGTTAATGGAGACATAATATTAAAAGAAGTAATTTGTGACATCAATAACATAAATTTGGGGAGGAAGAGTAAAAGTTCAGAGTTTGTTTATGTGATTAAATTTGATTTGTCATTAGCTTAACCTAGATTGTTATTAAATATAAGATGTTTTACTCAAACCTTGTGAGTAAATATGAGAAAATACCTGGGTAGTAAAAGATGCATGAAAGAAAACAAAAAGGGAATCAAAAAATGTCACTACAGAAAAACAACAGAACACAAAGAAAGATAGCAGAAAAGGAAGAGAGGAACAACAGAGCTATCCACCAGATAGAAAACAATAACATGCAATAGAATGTCTTTTTCTCTTAATAATGACTTCAAATGTAAAATGGATTAGGCTCCCTAATCAAAAAACAGAGTAGCTGAATTTAAAAAAAAAAAAAAAAGAAAGAAAGAAAAGAAAAAGATCCAACTCCCCACTGTCTAGAAAAGACTCACTTTAGATTTAAGGACACAAACAAGCTGAAAATAAAAGGATACAAAAAAGATATTCTGGCTTAGCGCCCATAGCACAGTAGTTATGGTGCCAGCCACAAGCACCATAATATCAAAGCCAACAGAAGATACTACAAGAAAAGAAAACTACAGGCCATTATACATGATGAATATAGATGTAAAAACCCTCAACAAAGTACCAGCAAACAGAATTTAACAGCACATTCAAAGCATTGTACACAATGATCAACTGAGATTTATCCGTGGGGCACAAAGATGGTTGAAAATATGCAAATAAATAAGTGTGATATATCACATCAATAGAATGAAGGACAAAAGCCATACACATAACCATCTCAATAGACTTAGAAAAAAGCATTTGAAAAAAAGTTCAATTCCACTCATGATAAAAACCCCACAAATTAGACATAGAAGGAAGATAACTAAACATAATAAAGACCATAGGTGACAAGCCCATAGCTAATATTATACTTATTGGTGAAAAACTGAAAGGTCTTTTTTGTTTTTTGTTTTTTTTAATGATCAAGAAAAAAGGCAAGGATGCTTACTCTAGCCACTTCTTTTCAACATAGTACTGGAAGTCATAGCCAGAGCAATTAGGCAAGAAAAAAATAAAAGGCAACCAAATCAGAAATAAGAAGTAAAATTATCCCTATTCATGGATGACATAATCTTATATGTAGAAAATTCTAAGGATTCCACCAAAAAAAAAAAAAGAAAACCACTATTGGAACTAAAAAATGAATTCAGTAAAGTTGCAAGATATAACATCAATATATACAAAATCAACTAGGTTTCTGTACACTAACAATGGCCAACACAAAAAGGAAATTAGGGCTGGGCACAGTGGTTCATACCTGTAACCCTAGCACTCTGGGAGGCCAACGTATGTAGATTGCTTGAGCTCACAAGTTTAAGACCAGCCTGAGCAAAAGCAAGATCCCATCTCTACTAAAAATAGAAAAAAGGAAAAAACTGAGGTAAGAGGATCACTTGACCTCAGGAGTTGGGGGTTGCTATGAGCTATGATGCCACAGCACTCTACCCAAGGTGACATCTTGAGATTCTGTTCCAAAAAAAATTTAAAAAGGAAATTATAAAAACTATCCCATTTATAACAGCATCAAAAAGAATTAAAATACTTTGAAATAAACTCAAACACGAAGAGAAAAAATCTGTAACCTGAAAACTACAAAATATTACTGAAAGAAATTAAAGAAAGACACAAATAAAATATAAGACATCCTGTGTCCATGGGTTGAAAGACTTAATATTGTTAAAATGTCCATCCTACCCAAAGCAATCTACAGATTCAATGCAATCTTTATCAAAATCCCAATGGCATTTTTTACAGAAGTAGAAACAATCTTTAAACTGGTATGAAACCACAAAGAATTCTGAAGAGCCAAAACAATCTCGAGAAAGAAAAATATAGCTAAAGGTCTTACACTTTCTGATTTCAAAGCATATAACAAGTTAAATAAATTAGAACAGTATAGTACTGGCATAAAGACAGACATATAGACCAATGAAACAGAACAGAGAGTCCAGAAATAAACCAGCACATATCATAGGTCACTACAAAATTTTTGAGATAGATTATCTGATGGTCCGTTATTTCACTTCCAAGAAACATAGTCAGCAGTGTGCTTTCTGATTCACCAATGCAAGTTTCAGCTTGCTTGTCTTATCAATGTTGGTTATCAATATGGCTAGGAGGGCTTCATTTGTTTCCTTCCACATGGATTTTACATTTCTTGATTTTTTTTGTATCTCAAAACTTTCATAATGACCAACATACATGGCCCATTTCTCTTCACCAAGAACACCAAGACTATACAATGGGGAAGGAAAATCTCTTCATAATTGGAACTAGGAAAACTGGATATCTACATGCAAAAGAAATTGGACTTGTACCTCACTGTACACAAAATCAACCCCTAATGGATTAAAGAAGTAAACATAAGACCTGAAACTATGAAATTCCTAAGAAGAAAAAACAATTTCTAAAAGAAAACATGGGGAGAAAGCTTCATGGCATTGTTCTTGGCAGTAATTTCTTGGAGATGACACCGAAAGCATAGGAAACAAAAGCAAAAACAGACAAGTGAGACTACATCAAATTTAAAAAGTTTCGCACAGCAAAGGAAACAATCAACAGCATTGAACCACAATCAGTATCCAGAATATATAAGGAACTCCAATAACACAAAAGCATAAAACATTCACTTTAAAAATGGGCAAAATACTTGAATAGATGTTTCTCCAAAGAAGACATACAAATGGCCAACACACGAAAAGGTATTCAACACCACTAATCATCAGGTAAATGCAAAACCACAATATAAGACATCACACTTATTAAGAAATGTTGTAAAAACACGAAAAATAAGTGCTGGCAAGGGTGTGGAGAAATTGGAACCCTGTTCATTAACATAGGAGTGTAAAATGGTATAAGCCATTATGGGGATCAGTATAGAGATTTCTCTAAAATCTAAAAATAGGATTACCAGCTGGGTGCTATGGCTCATGCCTGTAATCCCAGCACTCTAGGAGGCTGAGACAGGTGAATTTCTTGAGCTCACAAGTTCAAGACCAGCCTGAACAAAAAGTGAGAACCTATCTCTACTAAAAACAGAAAAACTGAGGCAAGAGGAGTGCTTGAATCCAAGAGTTGGAGGTTGCTGTGAACTATGATGCCAAGGCGCTCAACTCAGAGTGACAGCTTGAGACTCTGTCTCAAAAAAATAAATAAATAAATAGAAAATAGAATTACCGTGTGATCCAGCAATCCTACCCGTGTGTGTGTGTGTGTGTGTGTATGTATAGATAGATATAGATATAGATATAGATATAGATATAGATATAGATCTTGAAGGATATATACAGCACCATGTTCGTCGCAACATGCAGAAACAACCTCAATGCTCAACCTCAATAGACCAAAAAAACATGGAGTGTGTTTGTGTGTATATGTGTGTATATATTTGTGTATATATATATGTGTGTGTGTGTGTGTGTGTGTGTAGACATATGTATATTTGTATATATATGTATATGCACTTATATTTGTGTATGTATACATGGGTATATGTACATACAGATACACACACGATAGAATGTTACTCAGCCCTAAGGAAGGAAATTTTGTCATATGCTACAATATGGATGACCCTTGAGAATATTGTGCTAAGTAATAAGCCAGTCACAAAAGGACAAATACTGCACAATACATGAGGTATCTACAGTAGTCAAACTTGGCCAACCAGAAAGTAGAATGGTAGTTGTCAGGGGCTGGGATGAGGGAGAAATTGGAAGTTGATTTTCAATGTGTATAAAGTTTGATCATGAAAGATGAAAAAGTTCCAGATAACCTGCTGAACAACATTGTTAATGTAACTAACATTATTATCACAGATACTTAAAAACTTGTTGAAAACGTAGATCTCATGTTACATATTTGTACCACAATGAAAAGAAAGTAGATAGTAAGAACCAAATTGGTGGAAGGAATTATGTTAGTTTAACTTTTGCTTTTAGGACAATGGTCACCAGCCACAATCCAAAACTGCTTTGGGGTTTGTTTTTCAAAGTATTTTTCAGTTTTCTATGGCAGCATCCTCCATTATTCTTCAGAGAATTTTTTTTAAGTTATCCTAACTCTGTAATGAAATGTCATGTGCTAGTCCATTGGGTGTTGCTATAAAGGAAATATCCGAGGTTGTGTAATTTATAAAGAAAAGAGGTTTCTCCCACACTGTACCCCAGAAGTGCATTAATGTACATAGTTACCATTCAATAAAATTAAAAAAAAAAAAAAAGAAAAGAAAAGAGGTTTCTGGGTGGCGCCTGTGGCTCAAAGAAGTAGGGTGCCAGCCCCATATAGCAGAGGCGGTGGGTTCAAACCCAGCCCCGGCCAAAAAAAAAAGAGTTTCTCTGGCTCAGGGTTTTCTAGATTGTACAAGCATGGTGCCAGCATCTGCTTCCGGGAAAGGGTTTCAGGGAGCTTCCCATCATGGTGGAAGTTGAAGGGGGAGCAGGCGTGTCACATGGCAAAAGCAAACAACCAGTTCTACAATGAAGAAATAAAGCAACGACTCCCTCATTATCGTGGGGAGGGCACCAAGCCACTCGTGAAGAATCTACCCCATGACCCAAACACCTCCTACCAGGCCTCACCTTGCACCCTGGGGATCAGATTTCAACATGAGATTTGGAGGGACCAAACACACCATGTCATACGGCATTTGTTTTTTGTCTTAAATTGAAATACATTTTTTTGATACCAGCCCATGCCTCTGGGATTTTCTGTGTCCCTTTTCTTCCTTGTACATAAAATTGTTTTAATGGCTCTGAGATTTTTATCATGCCATAAACTACTAAAATTACCTGGTATTATCCAGCAGATTGATGATCCTTAAACTTCATTACAAAATAACCAATTCAGTCTGCAAGGTAGTGATCTTATCAGATTTTATTTTCTCAGCTATACTTTTCACTTTGCTACTTAGCCCTTGTCTTTCAAAACGCATGGAAATTAAATTCAATTTACCTGTTCTATTCACATGACTATTTATATTTAAAGTTATGTTAATTAAAATTATACAAAATCTAAATTTCATTATCCTACTCTCTCCAGCCACATTTCAAGCACTCGATAGCCACATGTTGCTAGTGACCGCCATATTGGATGGTACAGATACTGGACCTTTTTATCATGACAGGAAGTTCTGTTAGATGATACTATTCTAGAGCTTCCCTTTCTCCTCCAAAGCCCTACCCCTTATTAGCATATTAGCAAAACACTTAGCCTCTAAATAAATTTCACTTGTCTCATCTGAACAGTGAAGCTAATGCGTTTTGGACTCAGGAAAGAAGACTGACCCACATTGTCTTTAAGTCACCTTGCTAGCATGATGGCCCCATTTCTGTGAATCCACCACGACTTGACCCTTGTTCAGGAAGATAACTCCATTATAATAATGTTTCTCTGGAAAAAAATCTAATTTGAATTACATCATCTCAACTCAGAGCCTCCTTGCTAATAATATACCTACTTAAGTGTAGGAACTGCATTCCAACACTACAAATTCCTTATTGGGTCCAATATGGCAGGTGGTACTTAAAAACGTATCAGTTTTTTCACACCCCAGCAGGCCTCGAAATCACTGTGATAAGAGAACCAGCCTCTCTAAGAAGGGTCACAGCATGCTTATAAGAAGACATCTGGGAAGCAGAACATTTATTTAAAAATTCAAACTGCATAGTCCTGTAAGTAATTAATTGGGGAACATAAGTTGTATTTGAACTAAAATGGAACCTTTGATTACACTTAATGTCCACTGAATGATTAACGTATAAAGTGTTTGCTGTTTACCAAACAAAAGATTTGTCTTTTTTTTTTTATACCATCCGAAAAATCTTGTTTAAAACACTTATTTTCAGAGATGTGATCATTTCTTTGGCACTTACTGGACTGTTAAATTGAATTCATGCTGTCCTTCCACGTTTTCCTGCCTACTCAGGAAGTATGAAAATGGGAACTGATGAGGGAGGCCTGGACATGTTTCCACATTCACCGTGTTCATGTTTGTTAATGCAAGTCATCCCTGCACACAGATCTACCACCTCCTAAACGAAGATAAATGGTGAACAGTATGCTTTGCTGCTTGGGCAATTTCCCCTCCGTATCTGAAACAGAATACATTTCCTGACTTGGGATATTATTCACTTTTATCACAAACCTTATTGAGATCATCATGTTATATCAGAAACCATGTAAAATACACAGATATGTTTGAATGACAATAATTCCAAACACAAGATACAATAGCAAATCGTTTTCCCCCTACTGTTCAAGTGCCTACCGTGGCTCTAGGTTTTCCTGAATAGGGAAAATGAATTGGGGCAGGGGTAGGTGGTTCTCTCCATCCTTTCAGTAACCTTCCTGGCCTTTAATTGTGCCAATTCTGTTCTGTTGTTTTTGCCTCATGAGGAGCCAAAAGTTAGTAAGCACATCCGGGAACCAGTGGTTTTTATCCTGGGACTCATCAACCTTCAAAGAGAAAAGCAAAATTATATCAATACATGCATCTTTTTTTCTTGGGAGGTTAATAGCTTTCATGAGATTTTGAAAGCACTCCATGATCTGGAGGAGATTAAAAGTCACAATTTTGGCTAGGCTCAGTGGCTCACACGTGTAATCCTAGCAGTCTAGGAAGCTGAGGCAGGAGGATCACTTGAGGTCAGGAGTTCAAAATTAGCCAGAATAAGAGCAAGACCCTATGTCTACTAAAATTAGAAAAATTCTCTGGGAGCAGTAGTGTGGGCCTATAGTCCCAGCTACGTGGGAGGCTGAGTTAGGAAGATTGCTGGAGCCCAGGTGTTTGAGGTTGCAGTGAGTTTTGATTATGCCATTGCATCATTCTAATTAGGGTGACAGAGCAAGACCCTACCTCAAAAAAAAAAAAAAAAAGGAGTCTCAGTTTTGATGGCTATATAATAGAATAAGTCACTGATGACATTACTATTTCTGGCATTAGTGGGGGCCAGTAAGTAGATGTAACACAGTAGCCAGAGCTCTGAAACAAAGAGCAGATCATGGATGCTTAAGTCAAGAGTCTTTTCACCTTCAGCTTTAATGTGATCAATAAACACGGGTGATATGCTTTAAGTCCTATGATAGAGTAATTTATAATGAGAAACATATATTTGGTCTTTATTCTGGCACATAGCTCCTAAAACCCTTATAATTACCTAAATCATAAGAACCATGGGAGCATCTTTGGTTATAATGTTTAATCTTTTGTCCCAGGTTTCTGAAGTAGCTCCAGAGGCATGGTAAAAGAACTATCTCTTGATGTTCATATCAAACCCCTTTCAATCACACATGAGTTTCTGTTAATTTGGTGACTTTCAGAAAGCCTCTAGATAACCACCAGATGGGAGCTGGTTGCTGGTGGAATAAACCACATGATTAGAGGGTTAAAATTTTCAGCCCCAGCCCCTGGTCTCCAGGAGGCAAGGGAGTGAAGCCAAAGTCATGGACCATCAATGGTCCATGACTTACCCATCATGCCTATATAATTAAGTCTCCATAAATTCAAAAGAATGGGTTCAGAGAACTTTTGGATCAATGAACACATGGAGTTGCTAAGAGTGTGGTATGCCCCAAGATGGCCTGGAAGATCTGTACCCCTTCTACCAAATCTTGCCCTATGCATCTCTTCCATTTAGCTATTCCTGAGGTATATCCATTATAATAAACTGATAAATATAAGTAAGTGTTTCTCTGAGTTTTGTGAGCCATTCTAGCAAAACTACCAAACCAAAGAAAGGAGTCATAGGAATCTCTGATTTATAGCCAACTGGTCAGAGGCACAGGTGACAGTGTGGACTTGTGAGTGGCATCTGAAGTGCAGGCAATCTTGTGGGACTGAACCCTTAACCTGTGGCATCTGACACTGTCTCCAGGTAAATAGTGTCAGAATTGAGTTAAATCGTAGGACCTCCAGTCAGTATCCGCAGAGAACTGGAGAATTGCTTGGTGCACAAAACCTACAAATCTAGTGTCAGAAGTTAAGTATTGAGAGCAGCAGTGGAGTAGAGGAAAAACCAGTTTTCCTTTAGCTGGTGGAGAGAAGGAAACAGCTTCCCATTCAGTTCCAAAAAATTGGCTGGGGACATGCCAGAGCTCTGACTATAATAACACCCATCATTATTTGTTGTGTACCAATGCACATTATTCCATTTAAGGTCGAGAATCCAACAAAGTGGGCTTGATTTACTCCATTAAAAGATGAGAAAGCTAAGGCTTACATTGATGACTTTATTCAAAATAATGAAGTTAACACTTTGCAGTCCCAAAATTAAAACCCAGGTCACTCAGACTGTTCATTAATGTTGCCCAGGTAGGAATATTTTTCCAGGTTCTAGGAATGGACTTTTAATTCTCTTAGCATCCCACCTAAAACTGAAAAAATGGCACAAATCATGATTCTTCTAGCAGGGCAATAGAAGGCTAATTTTAGAAGTCTAATGAGAAAGGATTAAGGTGCTCCCTGTTAGACAGTCAACACAAGCTCTCATTAGCAACAATGAAAAGACAGCTGGTGTGGTGGGTAAAGGCAGGAGCCCTCTGCCTCCTTTTGTGTTTCGCAGCTGGGCTGCCCCTTTAAGAAGCTTAGCCCACATAGTCACATTCATAGATCCTCTAAATCAAAACCTTTTTAAAAATCACCCAGGAGTGATCCCTAACTACCAAGGAGTAAGACATCCTTTCAGAAGAGAACACTGAAGAGGTTTATCTGAATGTCAGTGAGTTTCAGCTATTCAAGAGAAATCCATCTAGAAAAGTGATTTTATACAATTGTGGGTTTTATTCAATTCCAGCAAACTTTTATTTACACCTGCTCTATGCAGGAACTGTGCAAAATGCTACAGAAGAGGTTATGATGTCTAAAATGAGATGGTTGTCTACCACAGTGGTTCATAGTTCATTGGCAGAGACAGATAGACAGATACCTGTAGCCTGGCACACAGTAATAAGGTGGAAAACTGGCTTCCGGCCAAAGGAGTGCAAAATGAGAACAAGAGAGGTAGACAGTGATTCTGATGGTTGAGGGGGATAGAGACAAATCGGAGAATGGTTTATGGAGAGTGTGAGCTCTGTGGATGAAGGCAGGTAAGACATTGATGGGCACTGCCACCCAGAAGCACAGAAGCAGAAGTCACGTATGTATCTGGGAAAGCAACAGTGGCCCGGGAAGCCCAGACGGGGCAGCGATGGTGAAGAGCAAAGAACTCAAAGGCTGTAAGCCTGGGAAAAGTGGGTTGGAAGTAAAGTGTGCACAGATGCATCATTGTTGGGCCTTTCTCAAAAGTGCAGTCAAAGGATGAGCCCCATAAACACCTGGAAGCCTGGCAAACATGCCCCGGCCCCACCCTGCACCAGCTGCTTCAGAATCTGCACTCGTGAGAACATGAAGGTTTGAGAAACCCTCCTGCAGATGATGGGGAGCCACCGAGGGTTTCTCAGAGTAATCTGCTCTGAGCTGTGCTCCAGAAATGCAAGTTCCTGAAGCCTCCGGGAGGACACACAGAATGGCCTTTGGATGGGAAGTTATTCAAGCACCAAAATCTTGATAAAAATATGACTAGTCATCTTTTGGAATGATGACTATTAAATGATGCCCATATAATCACAGCTTCATCATATTTGACTGTAAGGTAATTAGGATATTAATTTTTTAAATGCAGTTCATTCATTGGATTAGAGGATGAGGAAGTAAAACCAGGTTGCTGCCCAAAATAACATATTTTTTACTTCAGTTCGCTATCTGGAATCGATGTAGCCATGCTGTTTGATTTTAGATGGTTCAATTTTTTGTAATACTGTCTGAACTCTGACAGCGAAGGACCCTGTAATATAAGATAAGATTGATCAGGCAGGCTCAGCACCCTAATTCCAGAATACTCTCTAGCAACAGCTACACCTTCCTCCATTCCCCAAACACCCATTTAGAGATAGCCAGGATAATTTTCTTCATTTCCTGCCCAGACAGCTGTGGAATGTTGTAATTCATTGTTAGACAGCTGCAGCAATCCTCCTTAGAAGAGTATATATCTTGTCAAGGATATGGTTATTCTCAAATTTTGAGTTTATTTTTCAAACAGTGATGTACCCACCAGATGTAGAAATAGTCTAGCCTGAGAAACCTCAAAGGGAGCCTGACTCGAACACTCACATCCCTTCTTGGAGGTCAGTGCTACAAATACCCTCAGCAGGTCGTGTGTAATCTCCACTGCTTCAGCAAACAGTCCTGCCCACGCCGGTGGGAAAGTCCTCTAGACTCCTGAAAATAACTCTTTCCTCACTGAGCAAACCTTAACCCTTTCTTACACACAGATAAGAAAATGCAGCTCATGTAGAAGGTGAAGAGGAACCAATTTTCATCCTCAATTACTGCCTCCCTCCGCATCCACGGCACAGCCCTGCTATCTTCTGATCTTTACTACAAATCTGCAGAGAGAAGAGCAGAAAGTAGATTAAAATCTCTCTCCACCGTGTGTGTGTGTGTGTGTGCGCACTTGTGCACGTGTAGCTACATGGGAGGGAGACACAGATAAATGCATAAAAATTGAAAACTACCTCAGATGACAGTGAGGGAGTCAAGACATGGAAGACTCCAGGGAGCAGCCTGATTAGAGTGGGAGTGACAATGGGAGGGCTAAGAGGTTAGAATATTTAAATTATTGGGGAAATGTTGGATATTAGATCCAAGAAGGTTCATTACTATGCCATGTCCAATAATTCAGATACCACAAACCCCAAACAAGGCAAATGTAAAGGAAGCTTTTCTACTCTTAAATGGCTTCTTCTGCATTGGTAATAACCTCTTATTTGGTACTATTTCAATTTTTTAAAGGACCTTGGAGTTGGCAAAATAGATCTAGAGGCAATTAAAGTCCCTCCAGTTTCTTTTCTGAAATTGGTGTTTAATAGCTATTTGGGGAGTTTCTCCCAATAAAAAAATTCCATTTTCCCCCATTTCTATTTCAGAATCCCTCATAATCATTAAATTTTGTCTGACAAGTTCAAATAAAGCTATTTTATAACCTCATAAAATCAGTCACAAAACTCTCTTTCCTGAGGTAGAGAGTAGACAGGATCTTTGTCCAGTGGCAGAGCCCAGAGGTCCACAGAGGTCAACTGGCCTCACATAGTCAACAAACCTCTTTGTGTAACTTGAATACCTGTTACCTATCAGGCACCTTCCTAGACAGAGGCTGCCGGAAGACAAGGCATAAATAAATTTATGAGGGAAACAATCAAGGAAAGGGTGATCATAACTCAGGTTCATCAACGTAACAGGCAGCTGCCCACTAAGGTCAGGAACATCTTTCTGGCCAATTGGGGGAAAATGTCTCCCCAAGAGTTAGTTGTTCTCAGAAGGTACTTCTGTTGAGGGGTTTTGGTAGCTAGACATGGACAGGCTTAATCAAGGTTAAGCTACAGTCCCCGATGAAGGGATGAAGGGACTACAGTCAAGTCTATAGCTTGACCAAAGAATTGAAATAGAACTCTCATGAACACATACATGAGAGTTATCCCAGCACCATACACCACATTTGAAGAGGTTTAAATCCTGAACCAGATGAACTCTTTGGCTCCCTCAGAAAATTTCTGTGGATCAAGTATGCGGCTGTAGGCAGACCATAGTTGGTCTAGAAGGAAAGCCTTGCCAGTCAGGAATGTATCGCCATCAAGCAGCTTAGAACAAACAGGGACTCCAGAGTTTGAATCCTTCTCCCATTTACTAGGTATGTGTCATTCAGCTCAACCTCTCTCTGTTACAGTTTCCTTGTCTGGGAAACAGCAATCATAATAACACCCACCTCATAGGGATGTTGTGAAGATCAAAGGAGTTGCCACTGTTATAGACTTTAGAAGTTCTGAGCCCTTGGTAAGTGCTTTGAAAGGATTATGTGAAATAAAGATCAGTACCATGAGGCCCCTAATCCAATGTCCATCAAGATGGGGTAACTACAGCATGATTTATTCCAGTTAATACCTGCTTCTTCTATGGATGGGTTAACTTTTAGAATAGATGAAGAGATCATCTAAATCAACCCCCCGCACCAAAAAAGATCCTCTCTGACTATACCGAAATAAAAATAGTTCTAGGGTCCCCTTTCCTAGATGGGTTACCTTCCTTAGATGGAATAACCCAGATGGGTTATGATGAATAGAATACATTTGCCCGAAAGACACTTGCCATGTGGGGGCCCATCATCTCTCTTCTTGAATTGACAAAGAATAGTCAAGAAAAGCAAGAAGCAATCTCATAATAAATGAGGCAAGACCTCAAGATTTGATAAGAAATTAATATTACACTGCAGCCATATCCTTTAATATATCCCTTTTCTTAAATTCAACATTGAATTTAATTACCTTGATGGGATATTTTCGTCTTATCTCAGATTGTAAAATTAACTTTCATAAATCTTCTGTTTTTCCTATTGTTCTCCACAAAAGTTAGCAAACAACCCTCCTTCTCGAGGCCATTAAAAAAAAAAAAAAAGAAAATTACACTTAGGCATACACATTACCCCCAGATTGACAGACTTCTACAAAACTAATTTCCCCATCCTCTTATCAGAGGTCTGTACTGAAGCAGCAACCACATGGAAACTATTTATAAGCTGCACAGGGCCAAGTAAATGCCAGGAAGCAAAATTGGCTGCCTTTACGATTTAACACAGACTTTCCAAGTCCCAGAGCTATTTCTTTTTCAAAATTTTAATAATTAGTCATTTTCTTAAGCTATGACAAAAAAAAGAAAGAAAGTAAAGGACAAAAGCTTCCTAGGACTACACAGGATTGTATTACCCTACTTTCTCAGGTAGCTTAATAAGTGTTCCACTGAGAGAGTCAGGAGCTGCAGCCCCCTCCCAGACTCACTGCAGATAAAAACTCCTTTGATAAGCACTTGAGTCCCTGACCTGCAAGTTAACACTCCCTGTTTTTCCAGATGGCCGTTCTCCTGAGTACAGGCTGACAATCATGTCAAACGGGGCTAGGACCTGACCACCAGCCTCATTTTCAGTTGTGAGTAAAATCAGGACTTGAAGCCAGGTCTCTGAAGATCAGACACAATGACATGAACTCAGTCCCCTAATAAATCACAGCTGAAGTTAGCGTGCAGGAGAGCAAATGCTATATGATGCTGCTGGCAAGATGAATTCCACTGCAGCTTCCCTTGTCCCCCTTTGCCTTCGCTTAAAACTTTCCAAGAAGTTTAATCAGAGTTTGCAGAGCTCCGTGTTCATCCTTTGTTTAAAAGCAATTTTTTGTTGTTCTTTTGGGAAATCATCTTACAGATGGCCTCAGGAGGAAAATTATATATTTTATATTTATTTTGAGAGTTGTGGTCTCTCAGAGGACCAAAGTTTAGAGGAAAAACCCGATTCACGTCTAGGAATTCTGAGCTAAGAACGCACACCAATCACATAAAGAACAGGAATGACATACCAAGTCATTTTTGAAGTGTTTTTAACATTTTATATTTTCTATCGAGAAACGATGAAAATAAACAATAATGTCTGAAAACGACGATGTACCTTCTGAATTCAGCTTCAGTGGAGCAGGTGGTATTTAAGAAAGCATCACCAGTAAAAATCAAAACATCACAGCAATATTGATATTTTACCTCTATGTTCTTCTTAGCAGTTTTTAAATGGGCCAAATGGTGTAAATTCAGCATTTAAGCCTGCAAAGTACAAATATTTTTTTTTTCTGATTCTTAATGCAAAGAAGTGTACTCACAAAGAAAAATCAATTTGTCAGCCTTGCGTGTACCTGACATTTCTCATTTCCCCACTTGCTGAAGAAAAACAGACTCTGTATACTGCTGAATGAAGTGACATTTACAGAATTTTGGGGTTTTTTTTTTCATTTACCACCTTAGTCACACTTAAAATTTTTATTTCAAATATTATACAAATAAGCCTTCTCTAACATATTTAAAATCAAACCCACAAAATTCCTGGCAAGGAAGCAAAATTGTCATCCACTCAAAGCTTCCTTGCATCCCCGTTGTCAAAATGATATATACAATGGCATCGAAAGTCTGAATAAGTAGAAAACCCAAGCTCTCTGGACAATATTTTAAAAATTTCTCCAGGTTTTGATTTTGCCCTAAACAGACTTCTTTCAATACCAAAATCAGACCTTTTGGACCTACCCCATCCTTTGTCTCCTAAACACATTTTTGTAAGTTAATTTACAATTCCTCATCATAAAAGAATCAAGTTTGCCTCTTGAAAGGAATAGCTGGTCATTGCAGCCCAATAGGAAATATATTTTCTATATTTGGAATGTTCTCTTAATCACGTCCTGACATGTAGAAAGTGGGATTTGTGGAACTACAGAGCTGGCCCCTACTATTTAGCACTTTTTCTAAGTAGCTTCATAATACTTAGTAAACCCATTGCTCAGCTTCCCTGATGTGAAATGACAACCAACATCCCGACCCATCCGATTTCCAGGTGTTTTATGCTGTGGGAAATGAGGGTCTTGTTCGACATCAGGTCCATTTAACATCAATGCCAGCCCTGACCATTATTTTATTTGGTACTTGAAAAATGACGTGTGATATAGGTCATCTTGCTATCATTTTCTAGTTGAAAGAACTGCAACTCAGAGAGGTACAGAGAAGATAAGTTTATGGATCTATCAGGAATTTAAATCTAAGTGGTCCACAATCCAAAATGTGGATTCTAGTCACTGAGTCTTTGTGCTTCTGTTTTTTTCTGGTCACAAGCAAAATATAGTGAGTAAGCTTTGAAGCTTGGGTTCAAATCCCACCTCTGATCCTTCCCAGCTGCAGCACTTTGACGAAAGTGTTGAACCACTAAGTGAAATAAGGCTACAGATGTACATGTCACGTAAGATGAGAAAGATTAGAAAGTGTGTGGAAAGTACTTTATTTTGTCTCATGCAGTAAAGTGTTCAAGAAATATTGGCAGCTGCCATTGTATTATTTTCAAGGAAAGTTCTAGTCATCTGGATTCTATTATAATATCCAGTTTCCTAGTTTGGGATATGATCTTATCCAGTCTGCCTTCATGTATAGAAAATGCTGTTAAACTCCAGCAGGAAGTCACAGCAAGATGTAAAACCCTTAAATTAGCATAGATGTGTTTAAAACAGTATCATTCTGAGCAGTAGGACACTAAAAAAAAATTACCATTGTCTTCAAAAAAGTAATAATAGCAAAATGTTCATGCCATTGTAATTATTTACAGAGTAGTGATAGAGAACATGGCTTTGACACTGAAGGAGTGTTGAATTGTTCTTCAAGTGCTATTATTCTGTATGCAAGCAGAAGCTGCTTTGAGACTTTACTTAAACACAAAATGCAGGAGAACTCATTAGCTAAACAAGTTCCCTCCCAGCTTATACCTCTAGCAGACACAAAGGACAAGCCTATACATAACAGAACTATAGATGTTGTTCCAAATGCTCGTTTTCTCATTTTCACTGGGATTCACATTGCATGGTAAGAGAGAGTGTGATATATTTGAGGCCAAATTCACTAAGCATTTATTGACTGCCTTCTCAGTGGAAGATATTTTTCAAACAAAGAACTTGGGACTTTCATGATTTTGAATTATAAGTGGCTCCAGGGAAAACCCACACTATCTCTAGTGTTTGCTCACTGAAATAGAATTGAATCTGCAGGATGTGTTGTACCAGTCAACTATTGCCCTGTAATAAGCCATGCCAGAGCAACAGCCATGCCAGAGCAACAGCCATGCCTTCTCTCCTGTGCCTTCTCGCTGCTTGGAATCCGTTGGTCTGGTTGGTGCTAAGCTGGATTCAGCTCCAAGCTTCAGGTTGGTTTAGGGCTAGTCCCTGTGTCTTTTGTTCTCCTGGAATTAAGTCTAGTTGGAACTTGCTCTTCTTTTGACAAATAGCAGATGTGCACGTAGGCAAGGCCAACATGCAAGCACATTGGGAATATCTGTGCCAAATCTCATTAGCTAAAGCAAAACACCTGGCTGAGACCAAATGCAAGGAGTCAAGTCACACTCCCCCCCAGGGGAGGGGCTGCAAAGCTCCACAGCAAGCAATGGAGATATCATGTAGGCTCAAGAATTGAGGTGAACAGTTGATCTTTCATATATACTTTCTAGGAAATGGTTAATTCTTCATAAGCTTTGAACCTGAAATTAGAGCAGTAACTATTACCAGACAGTCAGTGGCATGTGCCTATCCCTTGGAAACTTTAGCCAAGTGTGTTTCTCTAAGATTTCAAAAATTATCACACTTGATCTAAGCACTACAAATTTCCCTATTAAAAATATGGACATTACCTATACAATGATAAATTTTAACAGAAAATTAATTACCTGTATCTACTTATTAGACTGAGTGATGGGAAATCCCATTTAAAGTAAGATTGGCAGAAACTAACCTGTGTGCTCTCTGAGGTGAGGGATTATTCTGAAATCTTTACCATTATACTTTGTCCAGTGTCTGAAACAGAATAGACACTCAAGAAAGATGTATTAAAAGACTGAAAATAGAATGACTGAACATTTTAGAAGCTGGCTCTTTGTTTACAATCCTTGTTTGTTATTAGTTCCCACTTGATCTTTCCCTGGTTTGTAGGTTTCCTTTGACTCATGGGTTTATGCCTTCCTCTCCTAGGAGCTTGCTTATTGCTATGTCTTTGAAGATATTGTATCTATGACATGAAAATTTGCTTCTCCTTCCAATATAGTTGGTCAGACTTGTGATCTGTGGTTGTACTGTTTTATGGCCCTTTTGTCCAGCATTCATATGCTTTTACCTCTGATGTGTTGTGTGATTTGTTTCAGAAAAGGAAATGATCTACAGAGTGCTGGCTCCTCATGGGCCCAGAACAGTCAACCACATTGCCTCTCTTTACCTTTTCTTCCTACTACTATCTTACTCGAAAAGACGTACAACTAAAAAAATGTGATGACCTTTTGTCTGGCACCAAACCATGACCCTACCTTCGGAACTTTCTATGTTCAATCTAAATGATTGTCATCAACTTGGTTTATCAACCTCTCTTCTCCTTATTCCCTTTCCTTATATTTGACGTTTTATATATTTGACTTTTAATATATTTTTAACAAAATTTTCTTAATCTTGATTCTGGCAATTTATTTATTCTAAAACTTTAGAAAACTTGCTGAAAATAATACAGTACAGCAATATAAAGAAAGGCCTTCCACCTCCCACCCTGACCTATGGTAACAAATCTTGAGTAAAACCTGGCATTAGGTGGGGCCCTCTTTACATGTTAGAAGGGCCTTTCAGAGCATTGCAAGTCTCAAACTGATTTAAGATAGTCCCAGTCACAGAAGGTATCTTCAATGCACTTGCAGAATTAAAATGCAATAGCTTCAGCTTGTTCTTTAGTCATCCCAAGTGTTAATTATAATAATCATTAACTAATGAAAATACCTTTTACTAAAAGCTTACGGCTGCCAGGCACTGTGATGAGCCCTTTCTACACACCATCTCCATTGATTCTCATAATCAACTCAATGAGCTAGAAATTAAACCTATTCTACAGCAGAAAACCCAAGGATTTGGGATGTGTATACATTCAACCTTCTAGTTATGTAGAATAGAAAAGTGGAGATGTAAACCCAGGCTGATGTCAGATCCTGAGCTGTTACTATAGTTTGTGATTTGTCTAAACCATATTGTTTTGTTGTTCTTTTTCTTTGCTACATTAAAAGGATAGAATGCAAACATTTCTGCTCATCTCCTAAAAAATTCGAGGATTGAGATCTCCCTGCCTTCAATAAAGGGATACTCACAGGCTGATTTGCTAACAATTTGAGTTCCAAGGATTCTGAGTAAAATGGGCAGGTCCACTCTGCAACAACAGAGGGAAACAGGGTTTCAAGAGAATTTAAGTCCCTCAAAAAGAGAATGGAGGGATTCCCCAGAATGACAGTAAGTGAAAAGAAAGTGACTGGGAAGGAAGAGGTGAAGGAGAAAAGGGTCACAGAGACAGGAGCCTCGCCCCAAATAACCAGCTTTGCAAAGGATGACTCTGAAGGACATGAGTGAAAGGCAGTTCAGTCTGCCTTGGATCAAACCCCAATTTCACTGTCTAGTAGTTTTGTGACCTTTGACAAGTTATTAATACTTAACCTCTGTGCTACTCAATCACTACCCCAGTTTTCCCTTCTGTAAAATAGGGATAACATTAGCACATATAGTATAGGATTCTCAGGATTCAATGAATTGATGCCTCTTCAGCCACTGGAATAGTACCTGGCCCAGAGTGTTTAGTAGACATCAGTCTTTATCATTCATTCATACGATATTTGAAAGCTATGGACTTGGGTGGGGCTTTCTCATCCTATCCAAAATAGAAACCTTTTCATGACCTGCACCCACACTTTGTGCTTTCCCCAAAAAATTCCCTCACTGGGGCTCTGAAGGGACTCACTCCCAAAGGATTCAACAGTACAGCTGCGGCCTCCCAGCAGGAACAGCTTCTGACCATGCCACAACACTCTGTTCTGCCCCTTCCAAATGCCCACGGGGATCTCAGTAATAAGAACTAAAAGTCTATTAAACTCAGAACCCAAATGATTAACAAGGGAAACCCAAGATCCCCCTTACTTCTGGCCACACTTCAATTCCCATATTTATAAAATAAAACCACCACCCACTTCACTGGATCATTATGAACACTAAATGAAAGAATAAATACAAAAGGGCTAGCACAGTGCCTGATGCATAGTAGGCAGTTTTAAAATACGGTCATCCCTTAGTAACCATGAGGGATTGGTTCCAGGGCCTCCTTCACATACCAAAATCAGCTATGCTCAAGTCCCTGATATAAAACAGTGCCGTATTTGCATCTAACCTACACATATCCTCCTGTATACTTTAAATCATCCCTAGACTACTTACAATACCTAGTACAATGTAAATGCTATGTAAATAGTTGTTAGGCTGCATTGTTTAGGGAATAATGGCAAGGAAAAAAATAGTCTGTACATATTCAGGACAGATGGAATTTCTTTTTTGAGTATTTTCCATCTGTGGTTGGTTGAATCCATGATGTAGAACACACAGATACAGAGGCCGAATGTATTCATTTATTTCCTTCTTTCTTCAAGCTAAAGATAGTCCTTGCTAAACACTGTTAAGGGACTAATAGTTTAAGGTAAAAAGCCTAATGGGAAGTGGGGAATTAGTTCTGTCATTAAGCCACTGCTGCCTATACGGTGTCTACTGATTTATTCCTTCCCTAAATGCTTGTTTCTCTTAATGTAGATAGGTCAGAAAGAATGAATTCACTATGGGATTAAAATGAGCATAAAAATAGTAATGAGCAGCCCTAACATCTAGCTTCATGTATAAGAAAAATGGCCTCTGTTTCTTTAATGGAAAGTCCATGGTTTTCTTTTTTTGTCCCTGGAAAACTGAACCATAATTTATTCCTGTGTGTTAGGAAAAGAATTGCTCTGTTGTTATCATTAGATTCATTTAAGTTCACACAACAGAAGGAGACATTCTGGAGGTTCCTTTTCATTATTAAATGAGCACCTATGTGGTGTTGCCAGAAGCGAAAGAGATAAAGGTTCTTTGAGGGATACAAAGGAAAAAAATACTGGCATTCAAATTCATCACATTGGGCATATTTGTAGATAGAGCCCTGAAATCTGTTCACTACACCCCTGGTGTGACAAGATGACAAAGGTAATGAGGGAAGGTACCAGAGAGGGCCCGCGGTTAAAGATCAATATCCAGGAAACAAAGGCAGACTGGAAGCGGCATTCACGATGCTGCACCGAACCCTCCCCAGGACAGCTCATTTCTCACACCAATCAGTCCCTTGCTAGAAATGCTGAGAAGGGGGAAAAAATCCCCATTGCACAGTTTCCTGTCTTTCCCCAGATTCTAAATCTTCACACTGAAAATCATTTGCAAGCACAGGCATCTCTGGGAGCCAACGAATTTTCCCTACCACCTCCCTTTGCTCCTTCAGTCCCAGAGGGAGGCTCCGAGCAGACAGGAAATGTGACCCAGAAGTGTGGCAGCACCTTCGTGTCTTGTTTGAGGAAGATGCATGTTTCTCGGTCTCCTCTAGTTGAACTCACACATTCTGTCTTTGAAGAAAGTTTTAAGCAGTCCTGGCTTATTCAGAGTCATTTTTTCTCAGGACCAGTTAGGAAACAACTTACAGGGACACGGTGACCGAGAATGGCTTAGTGGTGTACACTCTGCTCTGAATACATACTTGCTTTCCTCCTCCTGAGTTTGTGGGCAGGATTCCTTGTTACCAACCAGTCATATCAGCTGTGATCTATGTTGCACTTCAAGAATGTATTTAAATGAGCATATGCTGACCAATAGCATGAACATAATATAAACACACACACTTCAAATTAGTTCTAATTTTTCCCTTGGAATAGAAAATACCATTTAATGTCTTCTTAAAGAAATAAATGGAAAAGATATGGATATCCCAGAGAAACATCTATATCTAGCTGAGCTTTACCTCAATGAACCCTCAATGGGAAAAAGTATCCATATTAACCAATAATAATTCATTTACTTTGTTACTGAAATAGAATTTAAGGGTAGGAAAGTCAGGGATGATTAAAGTAATAAGGTCTTGGTTTCAAACCAAGAAGCCTGACCATGCTCAGAGAAGCTACTGGCCAATATGGAAAATATGGACAACTTAGTAAAAGCCCTCTGTCTTCCTAGTCCAGCCTTGAGCAGTCCTGTAGGGGCTAGAGTTTGTTAAGTGAAGGGGGAGGCACTGAATTTCAAGTTTCACTTTCAACTTAAGCCAGGTGTGTTTTTACATGTCACAAACAGCACAGGGCACATTTCACAGCAGAGGGAGGGCAGGGCAGAGAGGGGCAGTGGGAAAGCAGGACACCCGTGATGAGCCCCCACTTGACAGCAGACACTGTCCTACAGTTGATCCTCACCATCTCTCTTGCCAACTTTGTCTTTTTCACGGGGAAAGATTTTGAAGATAGAATGAACGCTCTCTCGGCTCCTTGTATCAGTAGCAAACCAGCCCCTACGTCACTGATGGAGTAATGATTTAAGATGCATATCTCATGATAGGAAAAGCTCTAGCACACCAAATAGTCTGATGCATGAACATTTGTACTGGAGGCTATAGTTTATAATCAATGCAATAGATAAACAGCTACATTTTTTAAATATATAGGATACATTTTATCTCTCCAAAGGAAAATTCCAGTGCATTGTCCTCCACATGCAAAATGAGCAAACAAGTCATAATCAGCAAAGAAGTTTGAACCCACCCAAATAATTTCTTCTGAGTCATCTATCTGCTCCATTTCTCTCCCCCGTCCCCACCCTCCCGTCGTCTATAGTTGCCAGCCAGTGAACATGTAATGCTGAAGCAAGAACAAAAGGAAAACAGAAACATATATTTATGTAAACTTGTATTGATTCAACTAGGAAGAAACCCCACAGCTTTCAAGGTCTGAGTCACAAATCATTATGATCAGAAAGGTTGATGTGCTGGGAATACACAAGCGCTTTGCTCCTGATCATGGCTCGGGCCTGTTGCAGAGCTAGAGTTAAACTGAAAAACATTAAGTGTAGTTTTAAGCCTCCATTTATCAGGTGGTATTTGGGAGAGGGAGGACATGGTGGCAGTGAGTCCAGGCTTGTATATTCCCCTCCACGCTCGGTCACAAAAAGATCCACATTTGGGAAAATCAGAGGGAGGTCACACCACCTTTCTAAACAGGAGAAAACTCTGTTCTTCCCAAGATGACCCGAAATGTTCTAATTATTGGTTATTCCCTCTGGCCGGTGACGCAGCCAGCAAGCACGTAGAGTTCAGTGAACCCACCAGCGCACAGCTGTTATCTTTGACTTATGGCCAAAACAAAAATTGGAACAGAATTTACTCAGACAAGTGTAAAGGCTTCTGTTTAAAACAGCTATTTTCTAAGCCAGATAAACAGCTTTGAAATGGAGAAGAAATGAATCTTTTTCTGGAATGTCTGAATCAAAGTGAGGTCAACGTCTTGAAGACAGGATGTTAACAAAGATTACCCACACGGCTACACATGTCCTGGAGAACCAGGCAGCTCCACGCCCCACGGTGGTCTATACTTCTACCTTTTTTTGTCAGCTTGTTTTTGTGTTTTGGAAACAACCTTCTGTATTTGGGAAAGGCAGCTATGTTTGTTTAGTTAGTTCATGCTATAAAACATTAAACGACAGCAAACTGCTGTGCTGGAAGCTTCCATGAGCCAGCAACTGCGGTGGTCAGTGGCCTCTTCACGGCAGTAGCATCAGAGGCAGTTTGAGGGCAGAAAGAAACAACACAGTTTGACTTTGGGCTTAAGTTCGTTACTCTGGCCTTTGAGTTTCTGCTAAGAAACATTAACAAGTATCCTGTATCGTATAGGTGGCAAAGGGACTGGTAAGAAATAGCTGGCGGGAGAAGCAGGGGAAAATCACCCTCCCTGTTCCTTACACAAACGCCGTGGGCCTGTACTAATCTGGCAATCCATCTCACAATCACCAACAGCACAGAGCAAGGGAGCAATTCGGCCTGCACAGCGCTCCTCAGAGCTTTTCATAGCTTCATGCCTATTGCAGCTGCTTATATTGTACCAGCAGGTGGGTATAAAATAGCAGATTCCTGAGCCTACAGAAGCTGTGTCCCAGGGTAGAAGAAGAGATGATTTTTTCCAGCAGAGTGAATATGCATATCAATGTACCTGAATGCGAGCTGGGTCCTGGTGAGCTGTCATCAGCAGCAAATCGGTCTGTACTTCCATCTCAAGTGGTCTATTTCAGCGATAACAAGGCTTATGTGGCAAGGGTTTGAAAAGCCTGCTTCTCTCCATCCCAGCGGGGTTACAGACTATGTCTGCAGTGAGGGCAGCCCTGAGCCTACTATTAACTTTCATTCATTCCCAAATTCTCCTGGCCTCTTCACCTTCCGCAATAATAATAAAGTCTCACCAGGTTTAAAGTCCTGGGTCTTCTGGATACTGGATATCTTGATATGGTAAAACCAAGAACAATTGTAACTACATGGCATCTGTGTCCCTTTCTAAAATGCTCTATCGTTAAGGCAGTCAGCTGCCTAATTGGTGTCGACTCTGTACCCAATGGGCAGGGATAGTTATCAGAAGCCCATTGAGCAAATGGATGGGATGTTTCAAACCTACGAGCATCAGGCTTCTCCTAAAATAACAAGAAGTGACAGCTGAAGTCATGCTTAATAGAACTGGTTTAAAAATGTGAAATGGGTTTTAAAAGCAGCCCTGCCTTCATATTGGGTGTGAATGAGGCTTAGTATGAAATATCATAGGAGGGGAACTCCCTGTGAAAGCTGAGCCGCCTGCTTTGTTCTCTGCCTCTGACAGACAACTGGATATCTCTAGATAATACTTGAAAGGACTAAGACTGGTGGCAGCAGATGGGTGGGTGGCCGAAGCTGTGTAAAACAACCCTCTGAGAAAGAGTTTCAATGATCTTCCTAAGTGGCGTCCTTGTAACAAATTCCAGAACTGTTGCTTATCTAGTCGTTTGTTTATATAAAACATGCGAGGGAAACTGCCTGCCACCTTCTTTCCCTCCCCGAGACTGTATATTACCCGCTGGCGGTTGTCTAATGATTTTATCCTTCCTCCACCCAATTCATGCCTTTCTTACAGACTGTAAGACTCTTAAACGTTCTGTAAAAGGCCAGACAGTTAATAAGTTAAAAGTATCTGTCACAACTACTTAACTTTGTCATGGTGATATGAAGGCACCCACAGAAAATACACAAATAAATGGGCATGGCTGGGTTCCAGTCAATTTTATTTACAAAAAAAAAAGTAAGTTTTGGGGGGTCAGATTTAGCTCACAGCCATCATTCATACACCCCCTTCTCTAAAACATTGTATCTTGAACAAAGTCAGCTGTGAGAAATACTGTGAATTCGATTTCCTTTCCTACAATTTGGTGACCGTCTATGGTGAGTTATTAGCGTACCGGTTCTGTCATTTGGTGACACCATCCAGGCCAGTGGTGGTCTCCTCCCACACGGAATGTCTCCTCCCAACTCTGTCCTGCCAAATTTCATACATTGAAGCTCTGACCGCCTCCCCCCTCAAACCTTGGAGTATGATAATATTTGGAGAAAAGATATTTAAAGTTAAAATGAGGTCCTAATCCTAGTGTCCTTACAGGGTGAGGAGAGACCCAGGGATGCACACACAGGGGCAAGGACATGTGAAGAGGCCAGCCATCTGCAAGCCCAGGAGAGAGGGTGCGGAGGAAATCGGCCTACTGATCTCAGACTTCCAGGCTCCAGACCTGTGAGAAAATAAATCTCTGTTGTTTAAGCCGCCCTGTCTGTGGTGTTTTCTTACAGCAGCCCAGGCAAACTACTAACATCTACTGACTCTAGGCCAAACATTCCTTGCCCAGTGGGGCAGTAGCAAACATGACGTAAGTGAAGACATGAAAAGCATCTCAGGCTGCTCCGGAGACCCCAGCCAGTAACCCTGTGAACTGGTGTGGGTGAATCTGCTGGATGGTGAGAGACACATGGCCAGACAGCTCATTGCCCCAGTTCGCAAGGCAAACCCCATACACAGCCGCCTGGCTGACTGCGGCACCACAAACACACGGAGATCGGCAGAAGAGCCACACTGCTGCCCCACAGAATGCCAGGAGGTTTGGAGGTGGTTTGTTACATGCCCTAGACTGCTGTATCACCCCACCACTTCCGTGCCTTCCCCATCATGACACTCGGACCATGCCCTCTTCGCCTTCTGCCTCCTTGGCCACCCCTCTCCAGCAGCCACCCAGTCACTCCATCTAGCGTCCCATCCACTTAGGACTCCACACTCTGCTAGGGGAGTGTCTTCATTTTTATTTCTGTAAGAACAAGTCATGGCAAACTAAGCAACTTAAAACAGCGCCCATATTTACTATCTCACAGGTGGGTCAGAAGTTTGACATGGATCTCTCCAGGTTAAAACCAGGCTGTGGACAGGCCTGTGTTCCTTCCTAGAGGCTCCAGGAGAGACGCTGTTTTCTTACTCATTCAGATGGCTGGGAGAATTTATTTTCTGGGTATGGTTGGACTGAGAGCCCTGTTTCCCCACTGACTGTCAGCTAAAGGGACGTTTCAACTCCTGGAAGCCACCCATGTGTCTTAGCTCATGCTTCCTTTCCTCCATCTCCAAAGCCAGCAAAGAAAGGTAGGTCATGTCCCCCTCGTGCTTCAAATCTCTCCTGCCCCCTCCCTCGTCACATTTCTTTGACTCCACTTGGGAAAAGTCTCTGCTTCAAGAGTTTATGTAATTAGAATGGGCCGATTCTGACAATCTAAGATAATGTCCCACATCTCAGGGTCCTAACTTTATCACATCTGCAAAGTCCCTTGTGCCACCTAACATAGCATGTTCCTAGGATTTAGAATGTGGATACCCTGGGGACAGAGAGGAATCCATTATTCTGTCCCTCAGTTGGCAACTTGTGCCCTTGAAATCAGAAACTATAAACTCACCAGCTCTCTGTTATAGTGGAAATTTTTAAAAGGCTAACTACAAACTCCACGTGACTAGGTTCCCTCCCCATCCACCATCACAGTCGCCCCAGTAGTGTGGAATTGCTGCTTTTATTCGTGGTCATCTCCACCCACATCTTATCCATATGTAGTTATAAATTAGGATACGTGGACTGTACCTAAAGTCCCCAAACACAGGGTTTAAAGAATGGTGTCCAGAATCCCTGTGCCATTGTCTTGGGCAAATGAGCTCTAGTGGATATTCATTTTTCTATCCCAAGTGCCTCATGCTCTAGGAAGTTGCTAAGCTTACATCTAAGATTGTGTACAGGAAAACTGCCACTGTTATAGCCAGGGGCATAAGTTCCTGCCCCTATCTACTTAGAATTTTGCCAAGTGGTTTATTGCAGTCCATTAAATCTACCAAGACCTATTCTCTCCTAGTTAGGCTGCCTTCAGCTGCAAGTAAAAGAAACCCTAATATAAACTGGCACACACAATATGAAAAATTACTTCTTCACGTTACAAGAGGCACAGCCACAGATCAGACTTCAGGGTTAGTTAATTCTGTGGCTCAGAAAAATATTCAAGGTCCCAGTTTTATTCTCTCTCTCCACCCTGACATTCTTGGTGTCATCAAGCTGGTAACAAGGTGTCGGCCGTGCTTCCTGGCATCACATCCAATTATAACGACGTCCAGAGGAAGAAGAGTCATTGTCTCTTCTTGTGCCTCTGTCTTTGTTGTGAGGAAACCTTTTCCTACAAGTTCCCCAGTAGACCTCCCCTCTGGTTTCATTAGCAGAATTGACCTAATTTTAGAGCAAGGTAAGGGAATGAGAATGTATCACTTCATCCGGGTTTTTCTTGATCACCCTTTAAAAATAGCAACTGCTCCCAACACTGCCTCCCAGAATTCCCTTCTGCCCTGCCAAGGCGGGCTTTTCTCCTTAGCTGTTATCACAATGTGGTTGGCTTTGTTCATTTGTGCATTGTCTTCACATATAGTAGAACACATTTTTCATTGTGTGAAGGATTTGAGGCCCTTTTAGTCACATAAGCCAGTGCCTAGTACATAATAGAGTCCTTCTAATATTTGTAAATGAAGGAACAAGTTATAACTCTTGAACCAACCAGGCCTTTTGGTGCTAGAGGTAAAGTCTGTCTCTCCTACACCATGTGACTATGGTGTAGGGAAGGTGGAACACAAAACAAAATTGAGTTTATGTTGAGAGTAGGTAGGAGGCAGTGAATGCTAGCTGTGACAACCTGCATCCTACCTCTTAACCTCATTTTCCCGCCACTGCCATTACCAGTATTAACTTGGGGTAACTCTGAAAATACAGAGACTTGGTCACGTCTAACCTTAGAGGGGGTTAGTGGTCTCAGGTAATCTATCATTCCACGGAGTCCTGGGCTGAACTAGATGAGCAGAAACGTCTCTTCACAGATCCATTTATCCTATCTGCATGTGAAGTAGAACCAACTATTACTGGTGCTATCAGGTCCAGTGACTTTATTGAATCCCCAATATTCCAAAAATTATAACACTTTACATAATTTACCCTTATAACTCTGAGGAAGCAACTTATCTAAAATTTACGTACTAATAAACGGGGGTCTATCCTGAAAATAATCATTTGAAGTAATTGATGAGCAATAAAAGGAACTAAGGAAAGCTGTTAAGCTGGTGTCTGGCTGTTCAACCCACCTCACTTGGAGGAACCTGCGTAGAACGTGCAGAAAGGCAGACGTATTCCTCGTGATTAAGTCAGACTGCTGTAGCATGATCTTATATGCCCCATTATGTTCTATTTTTAAGGTTCTTGAGAGCTCCAAGGTAGGGGATTTTTCCAGGTCTTTCAAATACCTCCTTGCAGACCCCTCCCTCAGAGAGGAACCAATGTATTCACTGCAGAGAGATGCACACTGGGCATCCTGATGGCAATTCTCAAACCTATTTCCGCTCTCCTTCCCTAAAAACCTTTCTTTATCTTCAGGAAGAAAAGAAGGGGAACATTTGGTATGTTCATCCCAACTCATTGGAGTGGGACAGTCTTCCTACATATGACCCAATCCAGGTCATCCTGTATTTACTTCTTTGCTCAACTTTAGCATGCATATATTACTCAGGATTTCTAAACCATGACCCCATAAGAAACACGTTCACCAACTAGATTATAGCATTCGTATACAGTTATTTTTGCCTTTATAATATTCATTCAAAATATTATTTTCCATAGTTACTTAGGCAGTTCACTTTTATCATTCATTTTTTAAGGCAGACTCATCTAAACATGCTTTTAGGGTCCTACTTTTACATCCTTACTTTCAGCTACATAGCCTAAATAAGTGTTGAATATATATTGTGCCAGATCTTTAATTGTCTTCTTTATAAGATTAAAGCTCTTCATTAAATAAGAATGGGCTTGACTCTTGTGTATATTGTATTTACACTATATTATTTTTCTATACAATACTTTGAATGCCCGATACAATCATTATAAATTTCTTTTTATTATTCTAAATTTGTATTATCCCCTTAAGTGTTATATTGGATAGCTATAGTTCACAACCTCCAGCCATAAAATACAAAGCAATAAAATCTTCTAATTAATGCACACATATGCAAAGTGTATAATTAAATGCAAAGCTATAATTGGACCCAGTGCCCCATCTAACAAAAAACAGCAATAGTAATGAACTAGGGGGAAAAAATAATGGCTGGAATACTTGGCCATTGAAGTTGAATGGTTATTTACAGTAACTTAAAGAAAAAACATTATTCCAGATTGTAGGGAGAAAAAAAATATCCATAAAGCCAATAAGGAGAAAATCTATTTCAATTTATCACTACACAGGAGGATAAGGTCTACTATGCTCATAACACACGAATGTGGGGGAAGACCATAGCAAATTTATGGATGTGGTAGCTAAGGAAATAAGCTCCTCTGTTGACTATAATCTGCCTACATATACCCCTACACATAGCCCATACACACACACACCTCTATTATTAGGAGCCTCAAATTTCTACTTCTGCTTGATTTTTTGATCTATAAATTTCCATATAAATATTATGACTCTTGGTGAAAATGCAGTCATTCTATCGTTGACTACAACTATTTCCAATGATGGTGTCAACTGACTTGCAGATATATTTTTCATGGATAGCTTGTTTCCAAATTTTAAAAAAATTAATAATAATTAGGACTTCTAAATTTCATATGAAATGGGGGAAAGTCCACATTATTGTCTTCTATTAATTTTAGGGTTTAGTTAACCATAGTTACGTCTCTCTAGTCTTTTGATTGAGCACTAAATGTCACCAACATCCACACAGTCTCCCAAACCAGAGCATAGGAATCATCCACCCTCCGTCCATTTCTTGCTACCCTGGGGCACATTCAATCCATTAATAAGTCCTGTTAGTTCCAGCTCCAAAATTCAGCATGAATTTACCTCCACCTTTCATCTCTACAGCCACAACTCTAATCCAACCTACTGTCACCCATCTGTGGACCAGGCAGTTGGTCCTTAACTCTTCACACAATATTCACTTTTTCCCATCTTACAACCATCCTCTGTTACTGAAGCCAGATTTTCAGAAATACAAATCTGATTATATTACTTTTTTTGTCTAAAGAATGTTAAAAAATTTCCCCATTCCTGTGGATGAGAGACCATGCATGGTTCGGTTCATTCTGGGATGCATTTTCCCCTACCCTTTAACTCGGTCTCTGAACTCAAGCCCAGTAATATCCTTCAGTTTCTGGAATATTTCCTTTCTCCTTGGGGCATTTGCCCATTTCTTTCTCCCTGGTCCACTGGGCTAATTCCTACCATCATTCACATCTCAACTCAAATGTCATCTCCTCTAAGAAATCCTCCCTAACCCCCATGTCACAGGGACAGTGTAGAACCTCTATTCTCAAAACACAATGGACTTTTCCTTCATAGCACCAATTACAGCTGAAATTCTACATTTATCTGGAAATTTATTTAATTCCTATTTTTCCACCCACAGTACATGTGGTTTCTGTGTAGTATCCTTAGCCTCTAGCACCTGACACTTAGTGGGTAATCAATACATATTTATTGAATGAATTCTGGATAGAAAAGGAATAGCCCAAATATACGGAATTTTTACTTTCGCCTTCTTTAGCAAACATCAACAGCAGGTGGAATAAAAATCCTGTCAGGGCACGTGAATCTCCTATTGTGATCCCTGAAGTTCTGCTGAGCTCAAGACAGATGGAAACCCTGCAGCAGCCTCGCAGAATGGCTCTCAGATATGACCTGCATACAAAGCAGAGAGCAGGAGAATGCTCCGGAGCAGAGCCAGCAGCCTGTTGACATCCATAAAATACAAGGCCAGCTCTGGCTTTGACACTCTCGGGCCCAGTAAAACACGGTGAAGATGTGGAGAAGGGATGAGCTGCTTTCTTGGAATTTTTCCAGACAATTTGAATCTATGACCAATATTTAAATACATGGCCATTTTTCAGCCATTCTATATTACCCACGAATGTGCTATCATCTTTTTAACCTCAAAGAGCAGGAGACCAAATGCTTCGACAGTGATTTTTCTTCTTTCTGGCATTTCCAGGTGACACATTTTAGTGAGATAAAAATAAGGGTAATGCTTTCTGGCCCTCTCTCTTCTAGCTCCCACAAAAATATCACATCTTGACCATATGGGATGTGGATGGTCGGAAAGTGACCAACCCAAAGAAGAGAGATGGGAAGGAGTCAAGAGGCCAAACGCTGGGCGCAGGGAGTGCAGCAAGTGCTTGCCAGCTCCGGCAGGAGTCAGCCCCCCTGATCTGGCCCCAGGGTGCTGGCTGAGCACCACCAGGGACTTCCAGGTGGCAGGAGTTCCAGGCATCAGGTGGCTCCCGAGCCCTGGACTGTGAAAGATGATAGAAGCAGGATCGGATGCCAAGAAAGAGAATAGCTGGAACTAGGAAAGAAGAATCACTGTCCCTGACTAAGTAAACTTGACCATGAATGGGAGGAGGGGAACTGAGAAACAACAGAGCCCAAAGTCCACCAGGCAGGCTGTCTCCCTCCCCTTGTCATATCTGCTCACTCATCTGTGAATTTAGTGAGATTCCATAAGACCGCAGGCTCCTAATGGGCTCATTTGCTGATCTTTGTCCTTCCTATGAACTGCCAGGAACAACCCTAAATTTGAATCAATTCAAACACCTGCATTTCCATTCATAAACCTGGTCGACTAATCACGTTCCTCAGGAGAGAATTCTCCTAACTGTGCAGGATGGCGAGATTACTAATTAATGACCTGCACCAACCCCATCTGAGCTCTCAGTGTGCCTGGTCCTCCTTTTCAAGGTCCCATTCAAAACTATTAACATCTAAGTGGGCTCTTTTAAACTCTCCACTCCCATCAGATCCCATTTCCTCTGACTCTCTGCCAACCACAACCTTCAACTTTATGGAGAAAACAAACAGCTTAGAACAAGAAATACCTCAACCTCCTGCCCCTACCCTTTTACTGGAAAAGATGTCTGGATCTTTGCTTTCTTCCCGTCCTCAGAAGAAGGAGGGATGCTTCTGCTGCTTAAAACAGAGACTTCCACATGTCCTCTGATTCACACCCTGTCCTCATCCCTGGAGAACTTTCTCCATTGATGACAGCCTCCTTTACTTTCTTTCATCTTCAGCTTCTCTCTTGCTAATACATCTCTTCCCCATCCCAAAAGAGAAGAGAGAGAGAGAAGTTATCCCTTTACCTCTGTCCTTCCCTATTCTCCCAGGTAACTTGAAAGCCTCTTCTGTACTCAGAGTGCTCTGCTTTGTCACCTCCTATTCACCCAGCACAACGGAAACATCTCTCACCAAGTCAGCAGCAACCTGCGTGGGGATCAGAATCAACAGACTTCTCTGTCTTCATCTCACTCACTGCATGTCACACCAGTGGCCACTTTTTTCTATCAGCCCCTGTGACACCCATCTCTTCTAATCTTGCTCTCATCCTCCCCATTTCTTTATAGGCGTTTTTGCTGCTGTCTCTTCCCTACTCCCTTTCTGTGCTCACAAGACTCCTATCACTTACAATATCTCACCCACACCAGCTGTCACCAACCACACGGATCCAGAGGACTTTCAAATAGCTAACGCTGATCTCCTTAATTCCAGAATATTCTGTGCAGAGAGTCTATTAAGAACATTTCTTTCTTTTATTTTTTTTTTATTGAATGGTAACTGTGTACATTAATGCACTTCTGGGGTATACAGTGTGGGTTTTCACACACAATCCGAAACACTTCCATCAAACTGGTTAACATAGTCTTCACGTCATTTTCTTATTTATTGTGTTAAAACATTCATATTCTACTCTTAGAGAGATTCACTTGTACCCTTGTAAGATAAACCACAGAAGTGATCCCTCCAATCCTCCTTCCTCCACCCATTCCTCCTCCCCTCTCCCTCCCCCCTAAGAACATTTCTATTTGGACATCCCACAACTGTCTCAAATTCATCACATCCCCAATTAAATTTGGGTGCTTTTTCACAAAAATTCCTTCTTGTAAAGACCCTGCCTCTAAAGACTATTCAGTTCACTCCCCAGTCACCCAAACCGAGAGCCTGAGAGTCAGGCTAGATTCTTGCCTATCCTTGGCCCTTCACACACAATTGGTCACCAAATACTATTGATTCTGTTTCATAAATACTTCTTAACAGCTCCATTCATGTCTATCTTCACTTTTCACTGCTGTGGTCTGGACTCTCACCATCATTCCCTGGACTATAGGGAGGGCCTCCTAATTTGTTTCATTGCCTCTGTTCTGCTCTCTCTTAAATTTGTCCTCCACAGTGCATATCTGCTTTTATTCTGTAAAAGACATCCTTTGGGGGAAATAACGAAACTTCTACCATGTCATATAAGTGATTAACAATCTGAAGAACACCAATACGTCCCCTAATAATGACTATGTTTTTGGATATTAATAATTCCTACTGCATCAGGTTTTCATGAAGCATGAATGAGTTAACGCATATAAAAATGCTTCGAAGAGGGTCCCATACAAAGAGAGCACTCAGAAAAATTAGATAATATTCTCGCAACAGCTCAATAAATGTTCAAGAAATAAATGGCAGCTAACTGAGATACTCAGCAGAGGATTTAGTGATTTACTGCCCAGTGTCACGCAGGTACTCGGAAAATCTAGTACAGGCCCAGAAGACTTCAGATTCTAGTCTCCCCGGGAAGGAAGTGTTGACATGATACCAGTTAGGCCCTCAATTATTCAAAGACTGAGTTTCTGGTTTTCACAACCCACATTTGGGTAGGCAGAAGAATTTGAGCTAAAAACACATGAACCAGGAGATCTCTTTCTTCGTCTGTTTCTTATTTTCACCTCTATCAGGAGTGATTTGTTTGCATGTTATTCTTTGTGTTTTCATTTGTTTGAAATCTCTGAGTATAAGCACTTACGGGATCAGATGTACTGTGTCTCACCCAGTAAAACAGGTTCTAACAGATGCTGCCTGGGTAAATGATGAGGAGAAGATCGTAGCTTTTTTTTTTAAATTTCAGTTTATTAATGAGGGTACCCATGATTAGGTTACAGTGTTTGCATTTGTTAGGTAAAGTCCCTGTTGTCCTTGTGTCCAGCACCCAGGAGGTGTGCCATGTACCCTTCATTGTGCCCCTTAGGTGGGAGCACATCAATCCACCTCTCTTCTCCCCCATCCCTCTAACTTGTATGGAATTGAGTGTTTCTCATCTTACCTTGTTCACTTGTTTGAAATCTTTGACTATAGAAACATAGAGGGCAAGAACTGAATTGCACTCAGTGGCAACTCAAATTATGACTGATGTTCCCCAAGTAATTGACAATGAGAAGATGATCAGATGATGATAATGAAGATTCTGCTCAGCAAAACCCCTTCCCTTACCCCCCTGTATTACCTGAGTTTGCCAGAAGAGAGTTCTAACCCTTCCAACCTTAGGGAGGGTTTCACATAAAATACAGTTGTCTTACAGGATCACAGGTGGCAGACCCTGTCTCTGTCAGAACCACTGAAATTTATGCTGCAAAAGGACATTTCTGTGCTCTTTCCCATCAACCTCCAAGGCGTGCCTGAACTTCCATTAATGATCTGTCATTGTTATTTATCTAAACCAAGCTGACAAGCTGTTTATGTTATTAGCCACCTCTACCATTTGTGGGCAGTGAGCTTCCCAAGTTCTAAACTTAACCTCTTTCAGATCAGAAGGGATCCTTCTAGTGTACTTAGATTTGGGGAAAAAATAATAAATGGCTGACATGAGGAATCTTCCTGTGTAAAGTTAGGAGATACATGGCAAATTTCTTACTAATCCTGAAAATCTTTCACTAGAATAAGATATAGCTACAGCTTTCTGCCAGTAATGAAAGACTCTATTTAACTTTAATAATTGTGGCCAGAAAAGCAGCATTATTTTTAAAAGAGAGACTAGCTATTAGATTTTAGATCATTTTATTCTTCTTACTTTTAGTGTTCTAGGATTCCAAAAAGGTCATGCTATTCAATTAACTCTCTATAAACATATAAAGCAAATGTAATATGATTAGTATAAACACAACAAACAGTCATTGCTGCTGTTACTTTTGTCACTAAGATAATCATCTCCCATAGTCCAGTGGGGTTATGACCAGGGGACACAGGTAAACATATGTATGTCATTCACAGCATACACACAGACACACACATACACATATTCATACAAACACATATGTACGTATACATGAGGGACGTGGGCATTTATCACGGGACCACATTTTCTTAGGATCCCTGGGAGGTAGGTAAAGTAATATAATTTATCCTAATATTACATATCAGAAAACTACACCCAAAGAAGCAGACCAACACCCTCCCTAGCACTCAAAGCAGGATTTGAGCCTGGCTCAAATTCTGGCTTTCGGTCTTTTGGGTTTTGTGCTATCTCTTTGAGGGTGAAGGAATGATGCAAAGGAGGCTGAGGAACAGGGAAGACGGGATGATATTACAGAAAGCTGTTTTCAGGTTATCCATTCCCACCACCTATGCAACATATAGACTTGTCACACAACGGGTTTTGTTTGTGGACGTGGTGTATAAAATCTCTTTATTTTGCTATTATCCTTGACAAATTAATTGTAAATAAGCATTAGCCGACATTCATGATTTGTTGTTTCTTGCCCACCGTGAAGAGTCAGAACACAGCATCGTATCTCCCAAAGGCACAAATTTTCCTTCAACTCTATACTATTTATTCTACAGGAAAAGAAGTGAGATTCTGACAAGCCTGGGTTGATTTCCCATCATGTTCCCTCGCTTCTTGGCTGGATAAGCTAGACCTTCAACAGTGCCAAGCATACGCTGGCTGCCCTGGATCACCCAAGGTATGCTGGAGGCCTTGGGAGACCATATGTTAGGCATCTGACATATGTTAAAAAAGAGCTGGTCATATTTCTGAAGCGGATTTTCATAATGGAGTTTCGGCAGTGCTAGAATTAGCCCCGTAGCTCATCATGTTTAATTCATGCTTAATTACACTTGAATCCGTGAACTTTTCCGTGAAGTCTTCACAATTGCACTTACATTGTGGTAGTCACGTTTGCTGAATTTTCCTGGGCTTTAAACACGAATGTCAGTGCCTTGTGAAATTTCACAATTATGGGATTCACTGTCATTTTTCACCCAGCCATAAATCAACATAATTTGAGGAGAGCTGTACAGTTATGAAAATACTATTGAGTAGACATCACCTGTGTGAACCTAGTGCTAAGTATTATTATAATGAAGTCAGTGAAAAGTTATGAAATTCCCAGCCAGCCTGAACTTAACAGCACATGAAGTCATTTAACTGAATTGGAAGTGTTAGCACTGGGTTTTTCTACTTCACCAACAGAACTTCCATACAAATTAGAGCTACTTAGGGAAGGATTGCCTCCATAGTTGCCTATTACAGAGAGCAGGTAAAATTACAGATTTACAGGGGCATTTCATATTCACTCAACCTTCCTCTCTAAGTACCATTTGATTATCTCCTACTACCGTGTTTAAACCAAAGCCTACAAAGCCCCGTATCAAAAAGTCATAGACTCATAGCTGAATAGAATTTTATAGATTATCGAATCCTTACATTCATTTTACAGATAAGAAACTCAGACCCAGACTTTCCTTCAGAGCACAGCCATATGGTAGCGGACTGAAACCAGACCTCTAATTTCCTGATGCCCAAGCTGGGTGATAGTTTGGGGCATGTAGCAAAGGAGTTCTCAGTAATGGCTATTGAGAGTCACAAGTAAAGCCTGAAGCATTTCTCCTACCTGAAAAATGCAATACCAAAGATAGAGCTTTGTCTCCTTCCCCACCCAAATAGCTCATCCTCAGTAGTCTGGTCTGATGCCTGAAAATGTTGCCATTAGAAGTTCTTCTTTGAATTTATGCCATTGCATTCCTAAGAGAATATCGTGAAAGTGGAAGTAACGCATTGCACAGCAGCAGATATCCGCTGAAATGGTCCCCAAAACCCTTTAGCATGGATTTGAAGTTGCAAATCTGGGTTTGAATGAAGGGGAGAAGAGATAGATCAGATTCGATGGGGGTAACTGATAGAATGTGATAAAGAGAGGAGCACTAAACCTTGTGGGGAACAGCTGTGGGTCCCTGGAAACTAGAGGTTTTGGTACTAAATGAGCCGCCAAGGCTGGGTGGAAGTGAGAGCTTATAATAGGCTGGGAAATGGGAGGTTAAGATTCTGATCTAGAGCATTAGAGAGGGTGACTGATGCCCACACACTAGTACCCATGAATGACCAATGGCCAGGGTTTCTTTCTCTGGAAAAGAATTCAATCTCTAAGAGGCATTTTTCTTTGTCTTCCTATTCTTACCCAGGAAAGGCAAGAAAATGTCTGTTTTTGTCTTAAGCATTCTTGCCTAAGATTTTCTCTGGGCGTCTACTATCAGTAGTTGGTTGATCCCTTAGCCAGAAAGTCCGTGGTCTTTGAGTTCAGACAGCATAGGAATGCTCCCAAATGAGTCATCATCCTTCTGAGCTTTTGTGACAAAGCTTGCTTAGGAAGATTTTGGTCAGTTTTGAAGCCCACAATACAGAAGAGAAGAGTTGCAGTCACTATCTGGCAATACCTCTGTCTCCCTCCCCTTTCTTCCACCTTCATGCCTCATACATGCTGGGCTGGAGAAGGTGGTGATGGTAACACTAAGCAGCGCTGGGCTCAGGGTCCTGCCCCAGATTAAACTGGGTGAAAAAAGGAGGGTAGGCAATTCTCAGTGAGCGGCAACCCTTTTCTTAGGATAAGAAGATGTAGTTGCATCTGGTATGTCTAAGTCAATCTACCAGGAAGGCCCTACTTTGTATAAGTCAGTAGGGGTAATAGGAAGATCACAGAAACACAGGCACTGTCCTCCAGAGCTTATAACCCAATGCAAGAGCAAGAGCATCTATGCAGAGAGATAGCCAACAATAACACCAAGACTTGAGGAAGGGCTGGGGGCAAGAGGAGGTTAGGAAAGGAAGATACAAATGGATGAAGGAGAAAGGATAGTACACGGCATTTAAGCAGATAACAGTTCTGTGAGACATGGCATTTAAGCAGATAACAGTTCTGTGAGCACTGTGTTCCTAGCACAGTGCTATGATTTATGTACATGATCTTATCTGGTGGTGTTTGTGATGTTAGATCTTCAGGTAGAAATGATAATAACCAGTGGATTAGTACCTTCTCCAAAGACTCAGCTCTAGGAGAAGTAGCTCAGCAAACATACATCACTTACAGATGACAAAGCAAAGTTGGTGCCTCTGGTTTGATAACAAGGACAGTAACTCTCCTTACAGCGCCTTCCTTTAGGAGCATTTCCTGCCGTTTGATCAACTTTGCACAGAACTCTGGATAGAGCAGATGCCCAAGAGTCACCTGTTGGTTTGCCTCAGACTACCCCTTCTTGCAGCCTGCATGTCTCCACATTATTATCATTAGTGAGTGACAAAAGCCTTACCCTTTAGCTTGTCAGCTATTCAAGTTTCCAACATGCTTGACTGAACATAGCCAGACAAGACCCACTGTGAACCTCTGGCTGATTGACCCTCAATGTGTACAGCCGTAAAAATCCTCCCTCCCTTCGGTCCACATGCCCACGAGCTCTTTCAAGTGCAAAGTCACCCTGAAGGGCAAAGAGCACAAGTGGAATTGAGAGATTAGTGATGCAAAGGCAAGAGGTGGTCAGAAAGTGGTAGAGGGCAAGAAAACAACTGTACTTGTCATGCTGAAGACATTTTCACCCAGAGCAGGCCAAACCTTTGTCTGCCAGCCTGGAAAATGCTGGCCATGGTACAATCTCAGGTTGCCAGGATAAAAGAGATTCTATTGTGGAACTCTCTCTGGGCTCAGGGGAATAATTATTAACTGTGGCTTCCATAGGCTAGGATTACGCCAGGTGGAAAAAACCATGGGCTTTAATCTGCTTGATCTAAACTGTGAAATTGGGCCTAAGCACTTCCTAGTACTCTAAGTGTTGCTGGGGGAGCCAAGATCTTGTTCCCTTAGACCTTCTGTTCTCAAATCAGGCTTTTCTTTTACATTTCCACATTAATTAGGAATCTTTGCAAGGGAGAGAATAATTGTCCTGGCTATTATGTGCTATCAACAGGCCTTTTCAAGCTTTTACCCAAAAGTCAGTGATTAGACCTCAGTCGGCATGCCTCTGGTCACCCTTGCTTAGCCCTTCCTACTTGCACGGCAGGCAACAGTCAGTCCCTGTGGTTCTGAGATTGAAAAAATATTAGACCTCCTTCCACCTTTAATCTCTCTGCCTACAGAACACGTAGGGGGATTGACCAAAGATGAGTCCTCCCCCTGGGACCAAAGTGGAATGTAACTCACTTTTATAAAACAGACAGAGCGAGCCCTTCAGAGGCATAGGGGAAACAGGCCTGAAGCAACACAGGGTCAGATTAGAAAACTGGGGCCCAACCAGGCTGGCAATATGGACTTTCAAGAATGAGGTGGGTTGGTTTGCACAGAGTAATCAAATGAGACCAGAGCCAGAAGAGCAAGAGGGCCTCGGCCTGTCCAGATGGAGACTCTGGATGGAGCTGGCGGCTGCTGTGTGAGCCGCCTTGCTGGTGGCTCGGTGCTGCCATTCATTTGCTGTCAGGAGCGTGGCCATCGTGCACGGGAGGTTACTAAACTAACAGGAAGCACAAATTCAGTACCTGCATATGTGGCTCAGCTCTGTGCACTGTTTTAAAATTGTTAAGATTATTTTCCAAGAGTAAAGAGGAGCTGTGTGACTAAGCTGTCAAGGAATAGCAAACGTGAAATAAAGAGCTTTCAAGCCTCATCACTGCCCCTTCCCTTCTTCCCCCATATCTGAACAGCTGATAAGAAAGCCAAGCCCACGTGTTCCCTCTTCTGGCACCGGCAGCAAATTCAAACCACACAAGCCACAGTCCTTGTGTGGGAACCCTGTCCCTGGCCACACCTCACTAACCACTATAAAAATCTTCTTTCTTTGTTTTCTCAAGCTGTTCCCAGAGCCTTCCATGTTCTCCCCAGAGAGCCTCATTATGTGAATAATAAACTTTTCACACCCTCTTGGTGCATGTATATTATCTCAACCACGTTTGGGTCAATAGGCTACCCCACCTGTGTGGGTTAACCACAGCAAGTTGTTTAAAATGCATAATAGCAAACACCATCTAAAAGTCTTGACCAGGGGAGATTTCTAAGACATATTTCCAAGCCCAGAAAGCAATTTACAAAACAACATGGGTTGTAAGATTCCAACCATGGAATATAAATACAAGTATATTTTTGTATTTTACAATATAAAAATAAGTATTTGATTTATTTATATACATATATACATAGATACACACACATATAAAGTAATCTGAAGCCTGTTAACACTGAGCACTTCTGAACAAGGGGTTCCAGAATAGGAAGGAGCTGAAAAATTACTTTCAGCTAATGGTTTAATCTCTGTACTTAAGACTTGAATCATTTACCATAAATGTAATATTATACTATTTGTCTACGGCACTACTAAAAAATTAAAATAAAGTAAAATGTTGAGCCAAAAATGATTTTTAAAACTAATTAAAAAATAGTTTTCATTCTCAGACAGATAGAGACTTTTTATATAGGGATACTTCCCATGGAAGGAAATATGAGGATGTAGGAAGTATCTGTGTGGCCTACGAGCTGTGGAAAAAACTGAGTCACATGTACATAATATATGCAGAGGGCTTCAAAAATGGTCAAATCCTTACACCTAGTAATTCCCTTCCTAGTAATCAACTCTAAGGGGAAAAAAAAAAACAGAGCTAGGCACAGCAATTTATATAAAAGAATTCTCATTACATTCTTTTTTAAAGTTAATCTGTATTTCTATGAATGGAGTACACATACTTAAACACGATGTGAGTCCAAAGTCAACACAGCAGCCCTGCCCCACTTCCATCCTCATAACCCACTCCTGAGATTCCACTGTTCTCCACTCTGATGTATTTTTTCTGAGGTGTAACTCCATATTTTTAAGTAAGCATGTAAATAAATTTATTCTGCTGCTTCTTGACTCACCAACTTTAGACATAATACATTGATCTTATGATGGTGGCTGAGACTTCCCATCTCCCCTGATCACCCTCTCCATTCATCCTTATTTCTGTCCCCTCTTACCCCAATTCTGTCATATGGTCATCACAATCTGTATTCAATACTACTATAGCTAGCCAAATATTGTGTTAAACCAAGAACTGTGCTATACCTTTCCTAAAGTTAATAATTGCTATATCTTTTCCATGTAATTCTTTCATTATTTTCCCAAATTTTGCAAATGTTTAAATAGATCAAATAGTCAGCTCCCAGCCCCAGAATTTCCCAGGACTTCTCTTTCCTTCTTTCCCTTGTGTTAGGTAGAGACCTGTTTTTCTTGTTGCTTATTTTTTGTTTGCTTCCTCGTTGGCTTGTGCACGTCTTCCAGCGGCTTTCCAAAAAAGGCGGACAAGGACAACCCTTCTTTGCAGGTCTAGACAAACCCTTGTTATTTCTTCTATAATCTTTCACCTTCATTTCTGATTTACTAGTCTGATGTTGAACGTCATGGATTTATCTCCTATTTTCCTTCTTTTTCCTCCATATTCTGTCTCTTCGTTCTATTTTCTGAGAGCTCCTCAACTTTACCCTCCAATTCCTTTATTGAATTATGTTACCAACATATTTCTAATTCTTAAGGGCTCTTTCTAATCCTCTGATTATTTCTTTTTATAGCACCTGTCTTTGTTTTATAGGTGTAGTATCTTTTATTGCTCTGAAGATATTAAATATAGATTTTTGTTTTCTACATCGCCTCTTTTTTTTTATGGGTCCTCGCTTTGTTCGTTTGCTTGTTTGTTTTTCCCTTTAACGTTGAATGAGTTCCTCAAATATATACCAACCCTTGCCTGTACATTCACATTTAAAGCAAGAAATTCCAGAGTTGCCGACTGGAAGCTCCGTGTTCAGGAATATGACTCATCCTCCAGGGGCAGCAAGGTGTATGCAAGCATGATTGTCCACCGATGAACTAGCCTGGTAAAGGCTCAGCTCTGAAGTACGCCAGGCTTCAGTGAGAGATCAAATGTTCAAATGTTAGTTACCTGGAGATCTTAATTATATATCTGCAAAGTAATTCTCTGATTCCCTAAAGGAGGTGAGGGAACTGGGTAAAAAGGCATCATATAACTGGAAGTGAATTCTAGAAGCAAGGTAGGGGGAGATCACTGAGGAGTCTAGAGATTTGGGCATAGAGTTTCTTTTAATGGCCCTGCTCTCAGCTTTGTCCCTCCTTACTGCCTATAGTACCACAGTATGTACTGTGACTAGGAGAGCAGAGACTAACAAATTGTCAGAAGGGACAGAAGTGAAGAGACCAAAGGAACCGTTGCTGGAACGGTGAGCCATGCTCTTGAGAATGCATGGGGCTGTAGTCTTCTGCAAGACTCATGTAGTTTATTGACATTTAAGGTTTCCTAAAGATGAATCCTACTCTTAGGACTAACTCTGGCCCAACATAAGGAGATAAAATGTTGTAAGCTGGATAAAAAGTACCAGACAGCAGCCTCACATAGACGATATTGCTAAAATAAATCTTGCTGGTAGCTGGTCTGAAGCTCACTGTTTCTGTGTATTGAATTTTAGCCTATTTTTATAGTCGGGCTTTCCTATAAAGACACTTATTACAGACTGCAAAGACCTGATTATGAAGGGTAGCTACAGAAAATGAATTATGCAAAGGAAAGATCCTGCATCCTTAATAAACATACTTGTTAACAAATACGCAGCAGAGAAACAACAGGCATAAAAAACAGCTACGACCTTAAAATAAACGCTTATTATTTATAAATAACGCATATCATCTGGCAAACATATGAATGATGCCCTGCAACTTCAAGCAGACGGAAAGGATCTAGCCCACAAGGGCTTTGCTTGGTGCCATTCATTGGAGAGGATGAAGAGAAATCTTTCTGCCCTCTTTGTAGGCACTTGGTTCAAATTAGGCTCATGATAGAATCGAAAAGAGACCCATTACTACAGCTTTCTTTGTATGTTGCTGAAAGAGATAAGGGGAATTGTTCAGAATTAAGTTCAGAGGTGGCTTTGGCATAACCTGGAGGATATGGGGTCCCTATTACCAGTCAGTCCCAGCTTAAGGGTAGTAATTTCTTGCTATAGATAATGGAAATGCTACTTCACCAGACTTCTCTTGTATTAGTCAGGGATCTCCAGAAAAACAGAAGCAAAAGAAGATATACACACACATGCCCACATGAGGATATTTATTACAGAAATTGTTTCACATAACTATGGAGGCTGGAAGTCCCACAATTTGCCATCTGCAAGCTGGAGACCCAGGAAAGCTGATGGTGTAATTCAATCTAAGTGAATTACTTCACCAGGGGCAATGGTGTTAAGTTCTATTCTAACCACCTCAGAAAGAGAGAGAGAATTTCCCCTCTCTCTGCCTTGTTATTCTATTTGGGTTTTCAACCAATTGGATACCTATCCATATTGGGAAGGGCAATCCTCTTTACCCGGTCTACTGATTCAGATAATATCTTCTGGAAACACCGTCACAGACACACCTAGAAATAATGTTTTACTAACTATCTAGGCATCTGTTAGTTCAGTCAAGTTGACACATAAAGTTAACCATGACTTCTCAGAAGAGAAGTTCTGTAATGCACAATCCCCAGGGAGGTAGGCTTAGTATAAATTCCACTGTCCTAAGCCTACCCTAGCAATTCAAAGACAGTAGAATGTCTGTAAGTTGACCACCCAAGGGACTGTAACAAAGTGGTCAACATATGGAGGTGGTCAACATAAGGAACTAGGCCTACTCTACTGACACATACATGTGATGCATGTCTGGGCTATGAAAATTAGGTCAATTTAAGGAGGTGGTCAATGCAGAAAAGTTTTTATTAGATATATGTGGGTCCTACTGTATTTATTAGATATAATGACACATGTCTATCCATGCATGTTTCTACCCATGTCTAACCATGCCTACATAGGATATTTATTACAATAAATTGTCGTATGGAATCCCTTTAATCCTCAAGGCTATAAATAGGTACCCCCCTTGTGTGCAAACATGGTATTCTATACTTACTCTACCTTAGTGCTGTCTGCTAATTGACTAGCTGCACATCTATCTCCCTGTCAGACTGTTAGTTATGAAGGCATTATTGGGGTGCTATGCATTATTATATACCCTGTTCACTGCCTGCCACAGTGTGGGCACTTAGACCCTCAATAAACGCTACATGAAGGAGCATCTTACAACATATTTATTGAAGTCTCCTTATGGCTGAGGTGCTGGTGAGGAAAAAGAGGTGACTCTGCCCAAGATCGTCTTAGTGATCAGTCGCAGTTCTGCAAGTTGTTGTCGATTTGCAGGAATCCTGGGTGTAAGTCAGCAGCCCTCTCAATCAGTTCTAAGCCAACAGTGAAACCTGAAGTGGACCCTCGGGAGAATGAAGCTATTGCCCCAGAGTTCACAAACTGGAACCTCTGGAATCTGGAGCTCTTAGCTGTAGCCAGGAAAGAGGATAGTGTGGCCCTCTTTTGTGTTCTGGCATAGCTGGCGAGTTATAAGGACTCAGCATCACATAGAAGCGTTTGTTGAGCACCAGAGTGGCCAGGTTGCAGTTTTGGCATCCATTCATGAATGAGCTATTAAAAAGCACCTCTAGGGTACCAGAAATGTGGTGGCTTGTGAGAGTATAAGACAAGTGCTGGCACAGAGATGCTTAGAGGCAGGAATCAACTTCATGGTCTACCAGCCGACCCCTTGGGAGGCAGCCTCAGACTCAATGAGACAACTAAAAAATGCCATAACGGAAGGTGGTGGGGGTCTGTGGGAACATCAGAGAATCTACAAATAAATTAGAAGCCTTGTTTTGAATGTGATAAAACTTATCAGCTGTGATAACCACCAAAGTGCATATGGAAGACGACCAGCTTGGCAGTTGATAGCAATAACATCATAGTGGGACAATTTTTGTAGTTAAGATCATGACCCCTTCCCTTTGTGTGCATGTAAATTTTTCTTAAATCAAGGTCTAAATTCTTCCCCTCTTTTGGACACAAGAGAAGCCTCTATGAAAAGCAGTGACAAATTATAATTAACTTTTGAAAGACAAACATTTTAAGTTGCAAAATAAAGGTTTATTATGAACTCTTAAAAAGAAAAGCTCTTTAAATATCTTGCCTCACTCTATTTTGATCCCAGCTTTTAAATAATCTCGGGTATATATATGAATGTGGAAGGAGAGAGAGCGGGAATGAGGGTCAAATTGTCAAAAGAAATGGATTCTTCATGCACTGAATCTGCTTTTAGAACTCAAATGTTAATGACCACAACTCTACCTATTAAATTGCTTTGAAAGAAATGTAAGTTGATACCATCACCTTAGCAAATAGTTTTAATACTCTTTTAAAGTTTAATTAACAGAGTGCACAAACCAGAAATTTCATTCCTATACTCCTGAGAAATTCTTGCATAAGTGCACAAGGGACATGCACAAGAATATTTCCTGCCACTTCGTCCAAACCAGAGAAATGAAACATCTAAGCATCAATTGATAAGAGACTGCCAAATGGATAGTGAGGGACATGGACTGAACAAGAGCTACACATAACAATAAGAATGAATCTTAGACATGTGATGGTTATTTTTACCTATCAGATGTTGGCTAAATTATAGAGCTCAGATGTTTGGTTAAAACCTAGTCTAGATATTTCTGTGCAGATATTTTTTAGTTGCTATTAACATTTATAATCAATAAACACTAAATAAAGCCGATTATCCAGCTTCGTAATGTGGGTGGGTCTCATGTCACCAGTTAAAGGCCTTAAGAGCAAAGCTGGAAATTTCTCACCCAAGAAGGAATTCTGCCTTATGACTGCAACATAGAAATTCTGCACAAACACAGAAACTCCAAAAGCACAGCAACCAGAGCAAAACTAGACAAATGGGACTGTAGCAAGTCAAAAAGCTCCTGCAAAACAAAGAAAATAACCAACAGAGTGAAGAAACTGCTTATGAAATAGGAGAAATATTTCAAACTCTACCTCTCCTAAGAGGTTGAAGTCCAAAATATATAAGGAATTCAAACAGCTCAATAGCAAGAAACCAAATAATCTGGTTTTGAAAGTGGGAAAACATCTGAGTGGAAATTTCTCAAAAGACGACATACAAATGACCAAAAGGTATAGAAAAAAATGTTTAATATCTCCAATCAGAGCAGTGCAAAGAAGAGTTGGCAAGAATGACCCCCCGAAAAAAGCCACGCATCATTGCATCTCTGCATCCAGCGCCTGGGTCCCGCCGCTGTTGCCACCATGCCCAAGAGAGAGGCTGAAGGGGGTGCTGAAGGTGATAAAGCAAAGGCAAAGGATGAACTACAGAGAAACAGTTGTCTGTTACACCTGCTGAAGGTACCCAAAGGGAAAAAGAGAAAAGCCAACTCTAGCAAAAAGGGGAATAACCCTGCTGAAAATGGAGATGCCAGCACAGACCGGGCCTAGAAAGCAGCAGGTGCTGAGATGCAAGTGAGGGGTCTGTGTTTTTTATAACTGTGTACCTCCGGTGACTGTACAGTTTGAAATACTATTTTTTTATCAAGTTTTATAAAAATGAAGAATTTTGTTTTACTTTTTTTTAAAGCTATGTTGTTAGCACATAGAACATTTCATTGTTTGGGGTGGGGGGAGGGCATATGTCACTAATAGAATGTCTCCAAAGCTAAACTGATATGAGGGAAAGTATCTTTTCCCTCTAGTTTTGAGAGACTTCCCTCTTGACTCCTAAGAGGAGGGATTCTCTGGTGTTGATACATAGCTGCCTTGGCACAAGGGTATTTCCATACCGCCCTGTGGTATGGAAAAACTAATGTGTTTTTATGTCCTATTCTCCCTCCGCTTCAATATAGTCTTAACTCCTTTAAGCCCAGTCACCTCTTGGAACCTGACCTCCAATAATCAGTTACCAGTATGTCAAGGACTTTTCCAATAACACCACTGAGATGGCACCCCTCAAAAGAGCAGCAGCTCCCTTTGTAGATTGTTGGGTGTTCAGATAAATTCTGCCATTCTCATTTCATTTCCTGCAAGTCAGGGTTGGCTTGTGAAAAGTTATTAAACAACATGCTAACTGTGAAATGTCAACCCTTCCACCTCACTTTAAACTTCCCTGTTTAGAGCATCAGATGAAGACTTCACTGGGTTTTGTAGTGGCTCTCTGATTTTTGGTAGACCATTGAAGAAGGGAGTTTGAAAGTTGTATGCTGTGAATGATCATCTGCCCATGTCCTGCCTGAAATAGCATGATTGTTTATGAGAAGTATCTTTAATAAAGCTGGATACAGTTTGGAAAAACGTATCTCCAATCATCAGGGAAATGCAAATTAAAACTACCATGAACTATTACCTCATACTTGCTCGACGAGCTACTCTGAAAAAGATGAAAGGAAATAAGTGTTGGCGAAGATATAGAGAAAGTGAACCCTTGTACACTGTTGATGGGATTGTGAATTATTAAAGCCACTATGGAGGACAGTTCCAAGGTTCCTCAAACAATTAAAAATAGCACTACCATATATGATCCAGCAATTCATGTGTCCAAAGAAGATGAAGTCAGCATGTTGAAGAGATGTCTGTATGCCCATGCTCATGGCAGCATTACTCATAAAAGCCGAGACATGTCATCAACCTAAGTGCCCATCAAAATGCCTGGATAAAGAAAACGTGGTGTGTATATGTACACTATGGAATAACACTGGGCCTTAAAAAAGAAGGAAATCCTATCATTTGCAACAACATGAATGAACCTGGAGGACACTGTGTTGAGTGAAATAAATCAAGCACAGAAACACAAATTCCATATGATCACACTTACATGTAAGACCTAAAAGAGTGCAGTTGGTAGAAGCAGAAAGTAGAACATCCCCCAAACCTCCTATTCTCCGGCTGGGTGGAGAATTGAAGAGATGTTGGTCAAAGAATGCAAATTTTCACTTAAATGGGAGAAGTAAGCTCATAAGAGCTATTGTATAACATGGCAACTGTAACAATATAACAATGTATTATATAGATGAAAATTGCTGAGTGGATTTTTAGTTTTCTTGCCACAAATAAATGACAGATATGTGAGGTGATGCATGCATTATTATTTTTTTTTTTCTGAGAGAGTCTCACTATGTCACCCCAGGTAGAGTGCTGTGGCGTCACAGCTCACTGCAACCTCAAACTCTTAGGCTCAAGTGATTCTCTTGTTTTAGCCTCCCCAGTACCTGGGACTACAGGCATTCTCCACAACACCTGGCTATATTTTTGTTGTTGTTGTCATTTTTTGTTTAGCAGGCCCAGGCCGGATTCCAACCCACAGGCCCCGATGTATGTGGCTGGCACCCTAACCACTGAGCTATGGGCGCTGAGCCAGATGCATGTATTAATTATCTAATTTAGCCATTCCACAATGCATACATATTTTAGAAAGTCATATTGTATACCACATATACACAATTTTATTTGTCAATTAAAAATGAAGAAAAGAAAAACAAAAAAACAACCCTGCCTAAATCTACCTTTCCAGCCCACTGGCCTGTCCTCCAAATTTCATATTTGTCAGTCCCCACAACTGCACACATCAATTCCTTAAAATTCCTCTCTTTCTTTCTCTCTCCTTCTGTCTCTCTCCCCCTCCCTCCTACTGATTCTGTCTCTGTGGAGAGCCTTGACTAATACAAAACACAAATATTGGTGGAAAAAAGCAGGTAAAACTAAGTACAGTGGTCCTGTGGCACCATAATGGGAAAGTTCAAAAAGAGGGAAAGCTAAACAATATAATGTCTGAAATGTATAATATGTAGAAGAATAATTTTGAAAAGGAAAGGATAGGACCAAATGCATAAATGCATATTATATCTGTGAGTGGAGATGGGAAAGTCACTCAGGCTCCCCTCCACGTGGTGTTGGTAATGTTCTGTCTCTTAGTAGGTTTATTAGTATTCATTTTACTATTATGCTTTATATTTTGCATGTAAATTGAATGTAGTCTTTTTATGAAGCAAATATTTTATGATTAAAACTTTCAAAAATAACAAATCTTAGAGGCGCCTATAAAAGAACATTGCGCTGAGCTCCTTTTGTTGGCTTGGTGACTGTTTTTAACATAAAATATTTCTTCCTGAAAGCCTCTCTCGGTTTCTTTCTCTTTAATAACACTCTCTCCTCTTTTATCCTTGTCTCACTTGTTCTTTTCACAGCTTCTAATCCATTAACCACTCTGACATATGGATTTAAATGCCCTTCTCATTACACTCTGTAGGATCCAAGTTCTCCAGGTCTGATTTTTCCCCAATCTGTTTTATAACCAGTAGCTTTTTTTATAATCTCTATTTTCAACCCTCTCATCTGGTTGTACTTCATTCTTCTTGCCCAGACTCTGAACTATGTCCTGGGAGAGTGCTGTATCCCCTGATCCTTCCCTTGGCTTTGATTACTTCTCCTCTTAACCTTGTTCTTTTGGTTAAGCAATTCTGTTTGGCCAAACCATTCACATCTGTGCCTCTAAGTTTCTTTCCTTCAATTCTCTCTTTGACCTTCTCTAATCTGACTCTTACCTACTTCACTCCACCAAAATACAAAGCCACCAATTACCTCCTCCTCAGGGCCTCTGTGCCAGCCTTAGCTTCCTTGACCTGACAGCTGCCTTTGATCTTGTAAAAGCACTCTCTCTGGGTCATTTCACGGCTCCCCTAAGGGAGAGCCAAAATGCGTTCTTTGCCTAGACCACAGAGAATCTGGCCAGCAGCTGGCTGCCTGGGGTATTTTGCATGGGGCAAAGTAGCTCCCAGATAAAAGGGAGCCTGGAAAAACTGAGGGAATCAGCTTTTCATTTGAAAGCTGAATAAAGGATTGATCAAGAAGGCAAGTACCTTGAAGAAAAAAAAGAGCTGCCACTGATTAGAAAACACAGAACTTTTCTCAAATAATCTTTCAGCTATTTAACAAATAGAATAAAATAAAAATTTTGAAGGAATTTGAATGAGGTTCAAGGTTCACTGTAATAATTAGTCCGTGTTTTCTCTGAGCAGCCATATTTGAGTTTTAGTTTTAGAACTAAATATATGAGTAGCACTTTTGAGTTTTCTGTTTGACCACTTTTTGTTTAGATTTAGAATGAGCTGGAAATAAGTATTTCTTCTCTAAAATCAGACTTTTAAAAATTTCCTCTTGGCCTTTATTTTATCATACATTATTAATATCAGGTTCATTATTTGTAGTACAGGTTGAGGATCCCCTATCCAAAAGGAGTGGGACCAGAAGCATTTCAAATTTTTGATTATTTAGATTATGGAATATTTGCATCTGCTTACTGAGATATCTTGAGGATGGGACCCAAGTCTGAGCCTGAAATTTACTTTTGCTCCCTATATACCTCATCCACACAGCCTGCAGGTAATTTTATACAATATTTTTTAATACTTTTGGGTATGAAACAAAAGTTTTGACTATACGTTTACTACAGCACATCACACGAGGTCAGGTGTGAAATTTCCCACTTACAGCATCATGTTCGCACTCAAAAAGTTTTGGATTTTAGAGCATATTGGATTTTGACCTTTCACATTAGGGATGCTCAACCTGCATGGTTACTTGAATTTGCACTTGTTAATAATCTGCACTTAAACATTCTCCATAGTCTTTCACAATGTATCTCTAAATTACCCTCACTGATTTCTCTCTCGGACTCCATAGCCATTAGCTGAACAGGACTCTGCTCTCCCTCAAGCCTTTGCTTTCTCTCTTCAGCAGCTGGGCTCCTGCAGTTGATTTTTGTTTGTGCGTGTGTGTGTTTTGCCTTGTTTCTTTGGGTTTTGTTCCAGAAAGATGTCCTTGCCTTCTCATTTCCACTGTTTGACCACAAGCAGTATGCGGTTCGTGACCTCGCTGACCTTACTTCATTTTGTTTTATGTACTTGCTATATTATTTAACTTTTTATTTTGAAATAATTTCAAACTCGCAGCAAAGTTGCAAAAATCATATGGAACACAATAATACACTTTCCCCAGATACAGAAATTTGAACATTTGCAATATTTGCTGCTTCTTTTCCTTTCTCTGAGCGTGTGTTACCTGTATTTCCCTCTTGAACTATCAGGTTGCATAGGTCATGCTCTTTTATCCCTTAACATTTCAGTAAATATTTCCTAGCCAGGGTACTCTTTTATGTAACCACAGTAGAGTTACCAGCTTCAAAAGATTTCACATTGAGAGGACACCTCTTCACAAGGCTGATTTTGTTTATTAGGAAAATGAATAAAATTGGAAAAATTAAGTCCTTTATAACATTTTTTTACTAGGAGTGCTGCATCCAGTCTAAGATCACATATTGTATTTAGATTGCATTTACTCTGCTGTATCATATATCACGGGCAACGAGTAAGGAACCTGGGAGTCGTCGTACTAAAAACACAAATAACCTGCTGTTTATCACACTCTTCCCCCTAGATTTAACATCCATTGGTGATTCTGGCTTTAATCAATCTTTACTATCATAATTGAAAAAATCATGAATTTCCAACTCCTCCACTCCATCCACATTTATCTGTCTAAATTATCCTGCAAGAAAGAAACCTCCTATTTCCCATATGTATTTACTATCTAATTATTATCAGTACAGACTCAGAGATTTCTACTGTATTCACTGAGTTCTGTCCTTACCTATTCTGATGATTAAAATTGCCTTATATTTGACAAGTAAAAACCTCTTCAAGCTGACTCATGTATCCTTTGGATATGTCCATCACTTTTCTTTTTTTTTTTTTTTTGACAGAGTCTCACTATGTTGCCCTCAATAGAGTGCTGTGGCATCACAGCTCACAGCAAACTCCAACTCCTGGGCTCAAGCTATTCTCTTGCCTCAGCCTCCCAATTAGCTGGGACTACAATGTTCATCAATTTTTGATCACTCACATACTTTCTGGCCTAACTGGCCTCAGCTTGTACCTTCCCTGCCCCAGCCCTCAAGTCAGCCACTTACTTGTTCATACCCTAAACATCATATGCATTATATTCTTCTGCGCCACACAGATACAGTGATAAGCAATATGAAACACTGCTTTTTCTGATGGAACTTTAAGTTCAGTAGATAAGATAGACATTAACCTTTTTCGTTCCCTATGACTCACATTTAGTCATCTATGTGTTGTGAGGTACATTAATTTCTCACAAATTAGGATGTATGTTTATTGAATAAGTCTTAAGTTATTTTCTGGCAATCTCCAAGCTTCTCTCTTTTCTAAATCGAGAGCAAGGTGTTCTCTCAGTCCTCTAAGAAATAACTCCAAGTCTAAGGTTGTCTTCAGCTGGCAGAGAAGGCTGCTACAGAGTTTCTGTCCTAGGACGGGGGCACACATCAGGATGTCCCCTGCTCACCTGCCCTGGTGCGCACGTGCTGGGCATAACATTGGGTGGGACAAGGCTCATAGTGTCGGCAGTTAGGAACACAGGACAGTAAATCAAAACATTAAGGAGAAACAATTAATACTGAAATTAGAGATCTGGGTTACTCAAGACTACTACTGGGGAAAAGTCACTTCTCCAGTCCCATGTCATATGATTTTCCATCTTGCTCCAAGTGCAATAGCCACAGTGCATGTTTAGTATTTTTTTTTATCCATTCCCTGAGAAAGCCAAGCTCATTCCCACTGCAGGGTCTCTGTGCTCTTGTCCATGCTGTTCTCATCTCTTAAATGAAAGCATCCATCTCTGATCGTCCCACAACAACCCCGTTTACCCTGGCCATTCCTTTAACACTCCTTTTACAATCTCAAGTACAGAACCTTGAAGAACATGACAGGGAGCTGGGATTTTTATTCAAGGGCAATAGACTTTGAAAAAAGAAAAGAACAGCCGTCATGACATTTAAGATAATCGACTAACGATGTCCCCTCTCACTTGAGCTAAGAAACTTAACCACCTAGAAGAAAATGTTAGTAATCTCACATCTATAATCTAGAAGACTTGCTTGCAATCTGAAAAACCAAAAATGCACAAATCATTGCACACAGATTCAAAATAAATGAAATGTCCCATGGTGAGGCTTTAATCAGAAACTCCTGTCTTATTTAGGGATGCTGCTTTTCCTGCGCTGGTCACGCTGTTGGAAAGTATTAGTATGACGGTTAGGTACACCTCAGGGACTTTTGAGAATGTAATTTACAACGTTTAATATAGATGAAATGTGAATGCTTTTCATACCCAGTTGTGCATAGCTGAATTCATAAGGTTGAAATGTTGAAAAAGTGTACCTGCGTTAGTAATGCTTAATTATAAAGACCTTTCTCTCCATTAACCCATCACCTTCTCTTATTTATCTGGAAAGTGGTGAGCTGCAGAAAAATGTTCCAGAAGAAATGGTATCCTAGAGACTTTTAATCATCTAAATTTGGGGAATTTGGGACCTTGAAAAAAAAGTTAAATAAGTCTGGAAATTGGACAGTAAAAATAACCACATTGTGATAGCTTTAGTCATCCATAGATAAAAGCATCCACTGCCAAAATGTGGGGGATTTGCTCTAAAAAATTAGATATAAAGAAAATATTGGCATAGAATTGTGTATCATTTTTTCTGACTGTAAAAGTAACACAGAAAATAAACTGACAGATTACAGAAAAGTGAAATAAATTTTCTATAATCTCACCCTGCAAATCTACTGACAACTATTATTATTTTGATACATTAATGAAAGAATTAAGATCAGACTGTAAAAAGAATTCTATATTTTGAGTTTTGTCCTTAATTTTTATTCTGAGCATTTCCCCTTGTCCTTAAATAATCTCCAAAGCCATAATTATAGTATCAACATGTAATTTCCACATATGCATACACCTAATTTATTTAACAACTTACTTGTTTTTGGAAATGTAGGTTGTTTCTGATACTCAGTTATAACAACTAAGATTGTGGACTTCTCGTTAGAAAAATATCAGACTGACCACACACAATTTAGCCATCTGCCTCTCGAAACACTGCTAAAATATCAGGGGGAAAAGACTTTAACAAACAAAAAGAGAATGCAAGAGGAGGCATCAGCAAATTAGAGATTTCATTATGTTTTTTGAAAGACAGACTAGCAAAGAATGATACCTTACTAGATGAAGGCTACACAAAGTTTCAATGAGAAACCAGCCAAATGCCCGAACAAATTCTGAGAGGCACAACACTTGGAAATATTTTGCCATTTCTTTCTGATAAATAATCCTTCTTTTTTTTATTATAATCTTTTATTTTTTATTAGATCATAATTGTGTACATTAATTCTATCATAGGATACAGTGTGTTGCTTCCATATGCAGTTTGGAAAACTCTCATCCAACTGGCTAACATAGCCATCATGTCTTTCTCATAATTGTTGTGCTAAGACATTCATAATCAACCTTTAGACAAATTCACATGTACCCTAATAGGATAAATTATAGGTGTGATCCCCACAATATCATTCTCTTCACCCATCCTCCCCCCTCCCCTTTCCCCATAGTCTAGGGCTCCATTTGGATTGTAGCTTTCTTAAGACAGCTAACAATTAGTTTCATAATAGTGTTGAGTACATTGGATACTTTTTCTTCCATTCTTGAGACACCTTGCTAAGGAGGATATTTTCCAGCTCCATCC
>CAUYQV010017112.1:0-37761 GCA_963574575.1 Galagoides demidoff | reverse complement strand
TTTTTTTTTTTTTTTTTGCTCTCCAGCCCTAGGTTCCAAGTTTTGGTGTCTGAAAATCACTTTATTAAGGCCCAAGTTTATGAACTGACAATCTCAGAATGTCTGAGATGGCGGCTGGATTGTTAATCTAGGAAGACTTAGAAATGCAAACCCAATTCAATATTCAGTACTAAAACATTTTGTTAAATTCAGAATAATCTATGTGTTTCTTATTTATGGTATTTGTAATGTTTAAGAGTAAGTGAAATATTGGTATAATCTGTGAAAATTATCAGGGAATTGAAACTAATCAAGAATATTGGAAGGTCAAAAGGAACTTGATTTAGTGTCCTCCGTTTCATGCCTTAAGTTCACAATAGTTCTGACAATTTTTAGCTCAGTGACCTTGAGAAAGTTACTCAACATCTCAATACCTTTGTTTCTTCTTCTATAAAATAGAAATTATAATAGCTAGCTACCTCATGGGATGATTGCGGGAATTAAATAAATGAATATAAATAAAAAGCTTACAAGAGCTTCTGGTACAGAATAAGCACTTAACAAATGTTAGATGTAAGGGTTTAGAAAGGTTTTTCAACTTAAGGTTGTTAAGTTTACCCTGTCATAAGTTTGGATCATTTAAGAGAGAAAATCATTACATTATAAGTGCTTAAATGAATTTAATTAACAGAATTTTAATGCCATTGATTATTTTAGGTGTTTTAATCTGCTGAAACTGAGTTCATTGCTATTTTGATGCATGCAAAAGTGTTTTTATTTTTATATTTTAAATAAATATGTTTATTTATTTAAATAGTAGATACATTGATAAAGTAAATATGCATAATTTTATGTTAAATAGTAGATATATTCATAAAGTAAATAGTAGGTGATATATTCATAAAGTAGATATATAGAACTTTACATTAAATTAAAAGGCTAAAAGAAAGCTAATTTTTAAAATTTGACAAATTTAATAAAGAATATTAATTTAGATCCCAAGTAACTACAAAGAGTTACTTTACTTATCAAAAATTATTTCTGCTCCTAACATTAAGAGAAAATTTACATTGAAAAATACCAGTCAGTGTGGAGGTAAAATAGAGTATTCTATCTAAGAAGTTTTTTGTCTTCCAATATGTAAGGAAACTATCTGTACTTATTAGCTGGTTGGTAAGCTTCTTTTAATTTACCCATTCCAGATTTCCCAAGATCCATGGACTATTTATTTTTGCATATCTATTAAGCTTTTGGTGTGATGCTTTTTAAATGTGAGCTCTAGACCAATGACAAATCTAAAAATCAATACCTTCCCTATATATGAGATGGCAACGTTCCTCCCACACAGAAGCAAAGCAGGTAGGTGCACCTCAGCATGGGGTGGTAGAGAAATCCAGAGAAATCCACCCAGGAAAGGTAGAAGTGAATGAAAGCAGAAGCCCTGGGGCACGATGCCTGTGACTCCTTGTCAGAACGCTCTGCATGTAAACATCCCCATAGATGATCGGATGGTGGAGAGCCACTGTTCCCAGGCCTTCAATGACCATTACCATTCCTATTGCTATTATTGCTGTGAAAAAAAAATAAGTCATTGATATTTCTTTTATTTGGTAGTCATAATAATGTGTCATTTCAGTGAGTGGTGTATGGAACTGGTGAAATGTTCTCCTGACACTGTAGAATCCTGATGCCTGTGAGTGAATGATCACAGCAGAATCTGGGGAGCCTTTCTCCCGCTTCCTCCACGCTTTTCTGATGCTCGTCTTTAGGACCCAGGACGCTCGTCTATTGGAGTTCGCTGGTCCTGGCTGCTTCAGGCAAGTGCATGGTAGGTCTCTAGCATGGGACCTGCAGCCCTTTGCTCCTCATCTTTCGCAAGTCCCAGGAGAGGGAGACAATTTCCTTTCAGATGTCTTCTACCTTCCCAGCCCTGGAAGCTGTCACTGTCCTCTTCCCGCTCGGGTTTTCTCCCTTGGACAATCTATAGGCTCTTTCATAAAGACCCTCCCATGATGCAGAGTTGTGGTTCTGCTGTTTTCTGAAGCATTTTACATAACAATTTTGGCTCCAGCTCATTTTTTACTAAATAAAAATATGGTACTTTTTTTAGAGTGTGTTCTCTTTGAAATTATTCTAATTGCTTGTTCCTGTGACTTGGTATGGTTGAGGTTAGCCAGTTGAAAAATGACCACAAAAAGGAATTTTTGAAGAATTTTTGTATCCTGTGTATTTTCTGAAGGTATTGTAAAAACAAAGATGAAATTCTGTTCCCAAATCTTGAGAGGTAGGGGCAATCAGGGTTTCCATTGGAAAACTACACTTCAGAAATTGAGTATGGCTTCCATAATCTGAACAAAACTTTGGCTTTGAGTGACTGTTTGAAGTCACCTTAAAGGGTTTGATATCAGTCAACACACATCCTGAGATTTACATATTTAAGGCATATAAATGACAAAACAAAATATAGATCCTAGCTTAAAAACTATGCTGGGCTTTAAGCAATTTAAGAGATAAAACATTTGGGTTAACATCTACGCTTGACTTGCTTCATCTCAATCACACATACTCAAAAACTTCAGTGGGGTCAAAATTGGCTCTTAGGGGCAAAAATATTAGATATGACATTGGTTTGTGGCTGCATATAAACAGATAAGCATTGTACCTAAGGTATTAAAATTTTATGAAGAGAAAAAGAGGCTATTCTAAGAAATGCCTAAAAAGGGTCATTGGCTGGAGAATGATAATAAATAATATTGAGAAAACGATGATTTAAATCAAGATCATGATGAATTGATGAAATTATTGAAAGTTCATTTCTGTAACACTTCTAAGTCCTCATTTTGGACTTTATGTTCCACAAACAGAATCTACTGCCTATGTGACTATTTCTTCTTTGACGCTGAAGATTTATGTCATTATTCACAGCCATGAAATTTTTGGTGTTTCTTAGCTGACATGTTGGGAGATGGATACATATGTGAAATTCAAAATGACATTTTCCAGTGGTTCATTGGAACTTCATATTGGCCTATGAAAATTCTAGATTTCCATGACTGGCCTCCATTCGTCACATGTCAACATTCATAATTACTTGTAATTACTTATAATTTGTAAGAACTCATAATTTCCGCTCCTACTCAATCCAACATCCAAGTCAAATACCACCCCTTTTTTATGAAGCCTAAATAGAATTTCAAGGTCCAGAGTGTAATTCCTGTATCTGAGCTGGCAGTATCAAGTATGTATGTAATTATGACACTAACCACACTGGATTATAATTGTTTCTAAATCCATCTTACCTTCTACATCTAGAGCTCTCAGTGGGTGGTGAGCACTTCTTTAACCACTTCTATATGCCTGAGGTCTAAATGCTAAGCTCTAAATGCCCTGTGGAATTGCGTCTCGTTAATATTTGGGGTTCACTGGGCAAATGCATCTGCAGTCCAAGAGAGTAACGAGAAGCCATACATAACCCTCCTTTTTGGTTACTGCAGTACTTTTATAGGAAAGATTTCTCAATTAAACTGCTTCGGTGTTTAACCTGCAACGGGTACAACCTTCCAACAGTTATTTGCCAGTGGGATTTACTATTTTGTTCCGACTGCAAACGTTCAAAATCAAATCCATTTTCTTTTGGCTCCACCCCTATTCACCAGTCTCCCAAATCAGAAACTCGGATGTTGAACTGGCCTCATTCCAATCTCCACACCCTTTAATCTCTTTCCTATGTCTTTCATACATCTTCCATTTTTCTCAACTTCCAGTGAGAGAGAAAGAGCTTAATGAAAGCATATGCCTTCTCTGGTTGATGTAGTTAATTTGCTCTGCGTACAAAGGCATGGCCTCCTCCAAGCTCTACAGTGGGAAGAGGGTGGTGGCCATTACAGTGTTACTGTTCATCTTTGGAAAGGAATGTACAGTTTCAGAATCAAAAGACAATTTTTATTTCACACAGGAAGGGGAAACAGGAGAAGAGGGCATAGTAGCTAGACTGTTTTTGTAGGAATAATGGACATTTAGAAATTGAAGTTTCACTCAAAGCTTGCTATCCCTAAAACTTCTCTGTGAAACACATATCACATACACACATTGTACACTAGGCATATTAGGCTAATACATATGATTATACATTTACGCCTAAATTACAAAACATAATTACAAAGAGATTACACTTTCTAAAACTGCTTGATCCACTTTCAAGCAACTATATTCATTCTCAGAGAGTCCTAGCCCTTTATCACATAATTTTTATTGGCTTTATTCCATACTATTCTCTGGGATTTATGGGAGCAAGCTCTCACATGGGAGCAGCATGATATTTTTTTCAAATTTTAATTATACATAACTCTATAAAGAACTGTATTCATAAATCTTAACATCACTGTTATTTTTTCTTCCAAAAACTTCCAAAAAGTCAAATTGCTGAGTCATGGATCATAAGCATTTTTAAGACTTTGAATGGGGACTGCTGCATTTCCTTCCAGAAAGGTTGCATAAATTCACACACAAAATATATTAAAGACAATATTTTAAAACCGCAGTGACCCACCTTCACAACACGGTCCCAATGTGGCATTCCAGGCCATACCACAGCAGATAGAATGACTTGCTCTGTGGCCATAGGGGATTCTCTTTTCCTGGAAATGTTGAGGTGAAGTTACAGAGCAGCTTAGGGCAAGAGCCTTGATTTAGGGTTCAAACTACAAAGTAGTATTCATCCCTACTTCGTGCTTTCACACCAACACCTTCTGTTTAACATTCTCAGCTAGGGTAGAACTAGCACATGCAGGATTATATTTGAATCTTTTAGGACAAGATAAACAGAGGAAAAAAAGGAAACAAATAAAAATACACATAAACATCCTCCCAACAGACTCTGAACTAAGATTCTGAAAGGCAACTTTGTAAATTATGCCTGTATCTGTATATGATCTCATCCTCTACACATCAAATACATTGGAATCCCAAACTGTGGAAAGATTTGGGGACCTCATAGTAGTCTGATCAGCCGCTTTCTCCCTCAGAAATGACATTGAAGGGAAGTCATTTAGATCCTGGACTTTATAGAGCCATTTCTTTCTAATGTTCCAAGTATTTCACATAGGTGACAAGGCAATCATTTGTTAATGCTAAATCACGCTGCCTCTATCTCCATAGTACATTCAGGGCTCCTTCCTGACACTTCTTACCCTGATAGACAGAGCCACGATTTCCCATTTCTTCTCTGCTCTCATTGTTAGCAATGAGAGAATAACCAAATAGGGGAAGTGTCCAAAAGCAGAGAACCACCTTATAGAAAAATCGACATCATCATCAATGCATAGCCCCTGGGTCCTTCTGCAGAAATGGCATTCTAATATCAAATGGGTAATGTGACACTGTGGAGGTGACTGGACCGCAAGCTATAGAATCCATCGGGCCAGCCATCCTGTACCACTCAGTTTATAGACAAAACCCATAAAATTTTACAGTCAGGAAAGAAACCTTCAAAGAGTTTCATCTCTTCAAAGGATCAATTTTCATAATTAAGCCCACAATTTAAGGCAGCAAAATATATTTAGTGGCAATGCAGCCTGGTGATTATCTGTACAAAATAAGCAGCTCTCGACACAAAAAGAGAATTTGCACGTGCACCCTTCTGTTTGTATAAGCAATCCTCTACTTTTGCCCATGAGGCCATATATTGTGCAGACATGACTCTGTAAAACACTCTGGAGCCACTGTGATTTAGCCAGTTGGTATTCACCTAATGTAGGTTATTAGAGTACAAGTGCTGACCTAGGGGCAAATTCAAGTTCTTTATTGTCTTACAGCTAAATATGTGTATCTTAAAAACCAGAGCAATTTACAAATTGATAGGTTTATAGTTAAAATGTTCAAGGAGAAAGACTCAAAAAAAAAATCCAACCTCTGTAATAACAAGTTTTCTTATGACTTTATTCTTTTTAAGTCTCTAGCTTTACAAGCATGTGATGCTTAAGTTGTCTAAAACTGTTAACAATTGTCCCTTTTTTAATCCTGCTCTGAAATACCTGCTAAAAGCATGGCTATGAATGCCTACCAAGTGCTTATAGAAAAGGTGTTGTTCCAAAATCAAAAGAAATAAACTCTGAAAAGCAGAAATCATGGAGAGTGACTAATTTCAAAGAATGACCCTTCTAAGACGTAGTTTTGGTAAGTGTGTGTTGGACAGATCCCTCCCAAGTGTGTGCGGGACACTGGAATGGTTTTATCTTTTCATTCGATCACATCTGTGTGCATTTCAATTCTTAGGGACATATTGTGGAAAGCATCTTAGAGTTCCAAGAATTTCCATTCCTTAAAAATTTCTGCATTTCTGTAAGAGCTGTGTAAAATTAAATACTTGTTGACCTGGAAGGCGGTTTACAAAAGTATAACCCCCTCTACTATTGCCTGGCAAGTCTAAATTATTCCTTAGCTCCCTTCTTACCATGTGAGAACTTGGTGTCTTGCACACATGAGAAATGCTTTAAAATTAATCATTTTATTTCCCTGATGGAAAAGTAGCAACATATGTGCCAAATGTACACATGTGGGGTTCATTTTTTAAAGTGTGCATTGAAGTAGTGGCTACTTAGAATACTCAGCATATCAAGTTTAGGTTAACGACCTAAGTGATGATGAATTAGGAGTAGAAGAGTTGGTGCAGGGGTGTAATTAGCCTTTTTAAAATTCAAAATGGCTCTCCAGTAGAGGAGATGGCATATTCTCTTTTAAAAACGTTTCACTGGTTCCCACCTAACAGGTATAATCTTAGGGTATATGACTCATGTCCTGGATAAAAACTCAACTACAACTTAGATGTTACCTAACAAATAAATGCAAACAATGTAGCCTACTTGTATGGACCCTTATATTAATCCAAAATTTAAAATATTTGTTTATTTAATAGTTTCTTGAAATTTTAGGGACAGATAGGATTACTCACAAAGCAGATTCAAAGTGATAAAATGAGAACAGGCAAAAGTACAGGGCACTCAAACTTATGGTCAGTAACAAGTATGCTCATGAATTAAAATACTGAATGCTCTCTATATTGTATAGAAAATAAATGTATGAGCTCCTACTACTTCTGGCCCAAAGCAAGAAGAATTTCATGCATCTTCCCAAGACATTTCTAATACATTTCTAAGTAGCTAAGGGAAAATCATACACTGAATGTTTGAAGTAATGGGGATTTTTTTTGCTTATAGTAAAATAAATAGCCAAGGGATAACCTAAGAGTACAAAGAAATAAACTTGTTCTTAATTTAAAAGTCAGTAAAGGATCAAAAAGTACAGAAATACAGACCTAAGATCAGCATAACCTAAGAAGAACATTTCACAACTACAGTTGGCTAACAATAAAATTGACTCCTTATGAAGTTGTTTGTTTCTTGTCACAGATGTTCTATGGACTTTTAACAAAGTTTAGATGATTATTATTCAAGGAAGTTTAATAAAAAGCATTTTATATTTCATTTCTCCATATTTATTGACTGTCTATTATATGCCAAGCATGTAGAATTATTAGAACCATGTGCTACTAGAAGGGCAAATCTATTTTGCCTCATACCTGTCACTGGTAAATGCCACATCCTACCATGTGAACTCAGGGTTGACCACCAAAAACCCTAAACTCTTGCCAATCCTGAGAGTGTTGGGCTGCCAATACAATGCAGACCAGACCAAAATCTGCCTTGAAGTCACAATAGGATGGATGTCAAGGAATTGGCAATTTATTGGACTAATAGTCTGGCTAAAACTTTCTGACTACATAATCATCTCAAGATTATGTTGTGTGTTTGAACAGAGCTCTGTTTATGCAATAGTACAAAACTTTCCCCTTGCTTAGTACAGTAAAATCACACAAGATGAGAAAACAATATTGTTCTGCACAAGGGGCCTTTAATACAATGTCGTGCAAGGTGAAGACTGACTGTGCCTACGATGCTTTACGACAGATGCTGCTGGGTGCCATTTGTGCTGTCTATCACCTCTTCTCTCTCACATCTTTTTAATTACCTGGTTTAGAAATGTAAGATTGCAACGAGTATACATTTCCTGGGATAGTCCTGACTTACACCTGTTGCTTCCATGCAGTAATTAATATGGCCCCTTTTCTCTCAAACCCATCCCAGCCTGAATAATACATTGTACTGCCACCTAGCTGTGACCCACTAAATTCTGGAGCAACTACAGATAGTCTTTTCTTTGCTCCTTACTCGATATGTTGCCCAGACGTATGAAATACCAAGAAGACTTTCCAAGTTAGGATGCTAAACATTGGCCCTCATATCACAACTGCTAATTTTCAATTTACCTAGTACCCTAAAGAAAATTACTGGAGTCCCTGGCACAATAGGTCTTCCTTGGATTCAGGGTAGTTAACAATACCAATGTGTTTACCTGTTTAGAGAGTCTTGCATCTACAAAAGCTGACCATCTGGTATACCTACAAATGTTCCATAAGCCATATATAATGTTGTGTCTCATTAGTAAATGAATGGTTTACTCTATGAATGCCTACCTGCCTGGGGAAAGGTTATATATGGACAATCATATATTAAGATGATAGCCCAATACACTACCCAGATTTTCTTGCAGAAATGGTTAATTTACATAGAGCTCGATCATCAGCATTTTTAAACTAACCCCAGGTGATATATTATGCTTACCCAAGCTGTAGAATTTCTGGGCATACCTTATCCCATTCTTTCATCAATGTCCATGTCCAGCCTCTTGGAGGATCAGGCTCCCTAGGCTAAAATCACTAAATTTTCTGGAGTTTCAACAAAACTCCAGATAGTCAGAGTTTCATTTATTCATTATTTATGTCTCTTTCATGAACTACTACAAAACACCCCCAGGCAAAACAGCACAGAGCACTTTATTTTAAAGAGACCTAAGTGCCAACTAATTTTACAAAAAGTTGGTCCTAGATATGGTAATACATATTCTTTTTCTTTTTTTTTTTTTTGAGACAGAGCCTCAAAATCTGTTGCCCTGGCATCACAGCAACCTCCAACTTCTGGGCTTAAGCAATTCTCTCACCTCAGCCTCCCAAGTACCTGGGACTACAGGCACCTGCCCCAGCACCCGGCTATTTTTTGGTTGTAGTTGTTTGGCAGGCCCGCCCTGGCTGGATTTGAACCTGCCAGCTCTTCTGTATGTGACTGACACCTTAGCCGCTTGAGCTACAGGCGCTGAGTTGGTAATGCATATTTTTAAAGGCTCATCAAGTCCACATTCTTGTTCAAGTGTCCAATGATCCAGCTTTGGAGAAGGCCTAACAAATCCAGGAAATCTTTCTCCTGTGGTGCAACGTGAAATCTTGTTGGATCAAGTAGATCTGGGTTGATTTACTTCATTCTGATTTGCCCAAAGCTCCTTCACAGAGAAACAGTTTAATGAGAAATAGATCTAACCCCTAAATCCAAAATCCAATGCTTTTCTGTGTGTTATTCATCTCCTTGGATGTCTTAATTCCTTTTTGTCATTTTCACACAGACATTTAAAACCAATATGTTTATGTTTACATCCAACTTATTTGTAAACAAATATGTATAGTATTGATAGCATTTAAAAAATAAAAGTATTGTTTTTATTTCCTTCATGGTGTTCTTTTTTTATTTTCTATCTTTGGGAAATTAATCATATATTGCCCATATTAAGAAGGAAGTATTTTCTAAATTTTAATTATTATGTTTTACTTTTTTTTCTTTTTTTTCTTTTTTTTTCTTTTTTTTTTTTTTTTTTTGCAGCTATTGGCCAGGGCTGGATTTGAACCTGCCACTTCCAGCTATGGGGCCCTACTCCTTTGAGCCACAGGCACCACCCCTCTTTTACTTACTTTTAACTGATTTAATGAGTCCTTAAACATTGACAGGGGACTTTAGCCCAGATAATCATCAAAGGATTAAATCAGCTAGCTGGTATTAGGGAAGGAGTAAAGTTTTGTTGTCTGGTGGTTGAGTTTGTTAATTTTTTTCCTTCCTTCCCCCTTGCCTCCTTTCCTCTTTTCTCTCTCTCTTTTTTTTTTTCATCTTTCCTTCCTTCCTATTCCCCACCAGAAATCCACAATCACTAGGCATAAATGTGCTTTGAAACTGGTAATACCAGATGGAAAGCACCCTCCACCCACAGAAGTCACGTTGGGACTTAGAAACTGGTGCTCCCTAATATGGCGCCTTGACCCGCTGAACCACAAAAGCCAACTCAAAGTCTCCCAACCCTCTGTCTCTCCCAATGCATAGAATGAAGTGTCTCTGAAGTTCCTTTATCTGCCTAGAAATTGGATGCCCAGAGAGGAACACAATTGCCTTTAAGGCCTTTCTTGAAATTTCATTAACTAGAAAAGATTAAAATTCCTATTCACAGAGGGAGAGACTGAAAAGCAAACATCACACATAGAGCCCAGACAAAAACTTCCTCCCAAACTATTGTCTTTTCTCAGGTCCTGTTTGATTCCCAGAGAGAATCACTTACAAACCATTGTCTGGTCTTTGGGCCATTTACAACCCCTTGTCCCCACCCCACCCCCACCCCCGACACACACATACTCACTTTTCTCTCCTCGATGAAGAGAGCATTGAAGCATTAATCCCATCCAGCAATTTCCTGAAGTTTTTCGTCATGTGCGTGACCTCAAGCACATGTGTGCCTGTAATAAATTTGTTGTGCCTTTCTCTTGTTGACTTGTCTTTTGTTACGGCATTGCCAGTGAGGGCATTTTATGATGGGGACGAAAGGGATTTTCCCCTTTCTGGCCCTAAATCCCCACCACCTGAAACTACCCTACAGCAAATTAGCTGAAGTTGGAACTATGTAGGCGGGATTGATACTGGTATAGAAAATGACATTCAGAGAAGTTAAGGAATTTGCCTACAAATCTGCTCAGTAACGTTACTGTTCCTGGTTTTCCTCAACTCATGACTTCAACTACTCTCCATCAGACCCTGCGCCATTCACCACTGCATCTGCCGCCCAGCACCCCATATGAGACAAGCTGCTTTCTTCTGCTTTTAAAATGCTCTTTCTTTAAATTAGCACCGGTGAGGTTCTACTTTGATCACAAGGTGGTCCTCCATCAGTAAGCTCAGCTCCTATTGCGTCTTACAGCTTTAGCGCAGCTATTGAGAGTTTCTCTTAACTCTTTGCTATAGCCTTTGGCTTGTTCAGTCTGGCTTGCTGGGTTTTCTGAAAGGGTTGCAGTTCCAGAAAAATAAAGAGGTTGAATAATTAAGGCATTGCTTTAATGAAATGATGGACAAAGATATTTAAATATCTTCAAAGTACAAAAGGAACTTCATTTGTCATTATATTCTCTAATAACATGTGTCGGTATCTCTGTGTATAAAAACACACAAAAACTATGTGTGTCTACATCTGATACACATAGATCTATTTTTAGGATTAGAACATTTTTAGAAAAATTAAATTTAAAAGTTCATTGCTTTCTCAGGCATGGCTTGGGTCTTTATGATAATTTGCCACCTTTTTCATTGCTATCTTGGTTTATAAAAATCCTTTAAGGAAATTGCCTTTTAATTGTTAGAATTTATTAGTTCATATGCATAAGCAAATGCCTCAGAACTCAGTACAGAATTCTACTTTTTCTTAGAAGAAAAAGCAAACCACAAGTAACTGAAGTAGTACACTGGCAACAGTTGACCTCAGTCTGGAGTGATTCCCAGTTAACTATCCGTCAACTTATCCAGTGATTGAAGCAGAGCCTCACACTGCTGCCTAGGCTGGAATTCACTGGTGTGATCAGATTCGCTGCAACCTCAGACTCCTGGGCTCAAGTGATCCTCCTGTTTCAGCCTCCTGAGTAGCTGAGAATACAGAAGCATGCCACCAGAACTGAGTAATCTTTTTATTATTTTTGCAAAGACAGGATCTCATTATATTGCCCAGGCTAGTCTCAAACTCCTGGCCTCAAGCAGTCTTCCCATGTTGCCCTCCCATCGTGCTAGGATTACAGGTTGAGCCACCATGCTTGGCCAACCTGGTTATTTACATTAGTAAATGACACTTGCTGTCCAACAAACTTTCTTTAGTCAAAAACTTGACTGAACAGAAGGTTTGACCTTTCCTTCATCCTTTCCACTTCCTATTCACTATGAAAGAGTTCAGAGCGATTGCCTTGATAATATCAATCAGGCCTCTAAGTTGCTGATATAAAGTAAAACAAAATAAAAGGCCACTGACAAGGGTTCTCTTTGAAGAGAATTTATGGAATTTTTACCTGCCCCAATCCAATGGGAAGCGTGGATAGAGCCAGATGAAAGCACATATAAAATAATTAAACATCATTACCCCTGTCTCTTGGGCCATAGCCACACTCTTGTCATATCACTACAGCAGCAAATGGCAAAAAACTGAGGTGAAATAAGATACCACAACACACCTGTTAGGATGGCCCAATTCTGGAACACTGACAACACCCAGAACTGGGGGAGATGTGGAGCTGTCGGAACCCTCATTTGTTGCTGGCGGGAATGCAAACTTTAGAAGACAGTGTGTCAGTTTCTTACAAGGCTAAACATACTCTTACCACACACAAAACTCTTATCACACACTCCTTGGTATTTACCCAAAGGAGTTGAAAATCTACGTCTGCACAAATCCGGCACACAGATTTTTGTAGTTTTATTTATGCTTGCCAAAATGTGGAGACAATCAATCTTAGTAAACAGATAAACAAACCCAGACACATCCAGACAATGGAATGTTATTCAGCATCAAAAAGAAATGATTATCAAACCAGGAACTGACACAGAAGAAACTTAAATAAAGAAACCAATCTGGAAAGTCTAAATACTGTATGATTTCAACTATGTGACATTCTGGACAAGGCAAAGCGGTAGATACAGTAAAAAGATCAATGGTTGCCAGGGTGGGGTTGGGGAGAGGGATGAAAAAGTGAGGCACAGAGGGTTTCTAGGGCGATGAAAATCCTCTGTCAAACTATAATGCTGGAGACATGTCATTATAAACTTGTCCAAATCCACCAACTGTACAACAGTGAACCCTTAGGTAAGCCAGAGACTTTGGGTGACTGTGATAATATCCAGGTAGCTTTGTAGCTTCAACAATTGTAACAAATATACCAGTCTGGTGTGGAATAGTGATAATGGGAGAGGCTTTGTGTATGTGGGGAAAGGAGTTCATAGGCAGACTTGTTAGGTTCCTGACGACTGAGTTGTTTGGGATTTTGTTTCTGATAACCCTGCCCTACTTATGTGGAATTGAGTAGAGAATAGAGCTGATTCTTCCATCTACAAAGAATTTTCCACAGAGAGTCATACAGCATGCAAATCTTTTGGGCTTGGATTATTATTTAAATGAAGGATCAACCAAAAGTATGTGAATACTTCAAAGTAATTAATAATTACTGAGCGCTTACATGGGCATTACAAGGGTAGGAGAATTAACAATCCTTGAGAACCTTATACTTGCTGTAATCCTGGGAATTTGTTTATCTCACTCATTCATTCTTAGAAATGAACAAACTGAGGCTGAAGGAAGTTAAATAATGGTCCCCGGGCAGCTGGTGATGGTGAAGTCAAGATTCAAATTTTGGGGTTGTCTATTCTCCAATAAATGCATTTGCATTTTTTATACACAATATTCCAAAAGCTAAAGTATGCAGAGTCTACCCTATAGAACTCTGAAAGCATACATAGTTAAATCAAAGCCCAGGAATCAAAACATATCACATTAAAAAGCAGAGCTATACCAAAAAGCACCATGAGATTAAATTTAAGAGATTTCTATGATGTGATGAGTGCTTGGAAAATGAGGTTAGTGTAGTTTAAAACTATCCAAATGGAGATAGGGGTTGAATTAGACCCGGACATAAAGGTAATTGGAACGGTAACTAGAATTAAAAGTAACACAAATTCAGAAGGGGGATAAGAATTATAACAAAAGGATAAGTAAGGTCCTTTTGATAAGTAAGATAAAAGGATAAGTGATATAGAAGCAACAATAAGCAGGTTTCCTTTAAGAGACAATGAATAACCTACACTGTCCAAGGGAAAAATGTGAAAAAGAATTGTAGAAGATTCTATTTCTGAGGTCATTTTATGGCTGGTTATGTAAAGCTTTTAAGACCTGATAATAATTTGGACATCACCCTATAGAAAAAGAAAAAAGGGGACCATGGAAGATTTGTGAGAGAGAAAAATGACATGATGAGAACAGACTGCAATTAGACGGGACCAGATATGCAGGATATAATGAAAAGAAAAGAAAACAAGCTGGTCGTGAGGGAGCCAGGGGGACTCTAGGGGTTGGGAGGCTAGATTCAACAGTGGTAGCGGATAGTGCAAAAAGGTCTGGGGAACACATGAAATACTTAGGCATCTTCACTGCAGTAAGACTACACAGTCCATTCCTAAATGTCTGACGTTAACGTAAGTGTTTTTATTAGTTTAGGTTTGATTTTTTAATTGGCACGGATATTCATTGAATACTTCATGACACGCAAGGCTATGATTCATTACACTATAATTTCAGAGTGAAATTTATTTTTAAAATATTATTACAATTTAATTTTTATTCACTTTTGGCTCATTAGAAGAGGGCAAATTTTTTAAACCGATTTTATGGAGGGAGAGAGGAGTAGAACTAAATGTCATGTATCAATATTAAATTTGGCAAAACAAGTGCGTATCATGACATGTTAAAAGTACAAACTTAATGCACACATTAGTCTTTATTTTTTTTTCACTGTCACAGACAATTAATTTTCTAAAATATGATCCTATATTAAGACTAAAAAAGTCAACTAAATAATGTTACAACAAGATTTTGGGATGGAATAATAAATGGATAATTTGACACTTAATGTTAAATTGTGGGTCAATATTTATTTTAATACCACAAGAGAAATATTAATGTTTGAATGCAGTGTGATATTTCCCATTATCAAAATAATAAACTCCCATACATCACTGACTCAGTAAAGAGAGGTTGTTCCTGAATATATTGTATACGATTCATAATGGTTATTCTGAAATGTGTCTTATGCTCTTATTTATGAGCTTCTTATCATTGTGATATTCACATTTTAAGGAAGATTTGTAATTTAAGCTTCTTTAATCTAAAAATGTGACTTTGTGATGTTGAGTCTATGTGACCAGAAACAGGCAAATGTCTGCTGCCTTGAAATTTCATCTACAAGGAATGTTTGTCAGTCATGAAACTTAGCCAGATTCCTGGGTAATGTTATGGTTCAATTTATGAAGAGCTACTTCATGAGATAAGAAGACTTCTTAGAAGCCAGACCTCCCAAACCAGCTTTTATAATAAAGGAAAAAAAAGGCTGTCAAAAGTAATTCCCCCAAGTGTTGGTGGTAGAATGTTTCATTTATGTTTGTTTTGGTTTTTCTGTCTGGGGGAGATTGTTTGTTCGTTTTGTTTTAGAATCAGCAGGCTTAGAAGATATAGCTAATAATGAAATAGAGAAAAAGGGACTGTAAAAGTTGAGAAATGAGGAACATCATTTAGTCCCTTGCATCCAAAATATCTATACTTCAAGCATATGTGCAAGGGAATTAAAAAACATCTTAAGTCATATTTTTTCTTACCCACTATTATTCTTGAAAAGAATAGCTAGTAATAAAATGATGGTGATAGTGATAGTCCAATAACTAAACAAGTTATTTTATATATTTTTGATGCTGAAAATGCTAAGAGACAAAGGTCAGTACTATAAGGGCCAACAGAGATGCGGAGATGGGGAATAGTGAAATAACCCACCAATCAAAATGCTGGGAAAGTTCCATCTTGACCGGAGAGTGTGAGGGGGATTAAATCTGTATGTAAAGCCAAAAGAAAACCACTTACCATCCAGAAAAAATATATATGATTTTTATGTAAGTGGTTTCTAGTCTTCCTTTCCAACAATGACTCCTAGGAAGCAGTTTTCTCATATCATTTTTTTCCTAATCTCACCTACAGTTTCACAGTTTGCAAACTTATCTTTATGAGACTTTGTTCTAAAATGCAATCATTACTAGCCCTGGTATTACAGTAGATAAAGTGAAATTTACTATTCCATATTCCATTACACTGTAATGTCTATCATCAGTAGATATGGCGGAGGTACATCTTTAAATTCTCTGCTAGTGAAACTCTCATACACTACCCCTTCTTCTCTACAAGTCTGATTGCAGCAACAAATATACAAATGAATATAGAGACAGCCTGCCTGAGAGCTCGTTCTGCCTCCACGTACATCTGCCCTCAGGTACTAATTAGTATCTGTATCATTTATAACTTTGGTGAACCTTGAACCTGTTATGTGAGAAATGAGCTTGCTGTAAGGAACAACGGACTGAGTTAGCCTAATATCTAAGTGTACACATCTTCATAAGGCTTTGTGTTTGCACCTCGAAGGGAGTATTTCTGAATCTAGATACCATAGAGGGCCAATATGGCATAAAAATACTCAGGACTTCATGTCGTGATATGTAAGGCCAAGCAGGAGTTCTAAAATATATACAAATCAGAGACAGAAAATAGATTCACTTGCAGAATCCTAACAGTTATCTTTGGAAACACCTTGATCTCGATTCAATGTTACTAAAAAAAAAAAAAAAAAGTTAAATCCACAGATTACTGCAAATTCCCTAAATATCATTTATTGTACTATAGTATATTAGAGCTATAAATCTAATTCAATAGAATTAAATTGGATACCAAGGATAAGAAAATACGACCACAACATTCAATATATTATGGTCTTTTTATAATAGACAAATGGACCAGCCTAAATTATATATCATAGCAATTCCAATTTTCAGTATAAACTATAAGAAATCCCCTAAAACTTGGTTACAAGAAAAAGCAAATAATAAAGTCTTTAAGCACATCTCTTTCCATCTGTTCCATAAAATGTAAAATTACCTATATAGTGTCTCTCAATTAATTTTCATTTATCTTACCTTATCATACCCACAAATATTACAATTCTTTAACCCAGGAATTATGTCTTTCTTTATCCACGAAGATGTATGTGTGTATTTTCCCCATGTCAAAATGAACAATGTGAGCTATACTGATGAACCTCAGTAAGTAACTGTTAATTAAGCTTGCCCAGAGGACACCTTGCTAGGCTCAAACAGTACTCTTAAAGATGAAATCTGTCATGTAGGTAAGGAAGAACATGATTATTTGCAATCATGCATAAGCAAACCCAAGAAAGTGCATGCTCTTGTTACTCTTCTTTGTTCTGGCTATTACTTCTACTCACCAAAATGTGCTTGATTCCTTTAAATATGTGTGTGTGTGTGTGTGTGTGTGTGACTAATGCTTAAAGTTCGTAAGGAAGATTCTTTTGTATGAGTTTTCTTTCTAAAGCTTACAAATCACAGAGACCTGCACACAAAGTTGTCTCTCATAGAGGGTAATTCCACTGTGTCGTGCAGAGAAAAACAACAGCACCAACCAATGACTTCACTTCACCCTCAGCAGTGAAGGTGAAGGGCAAACAGCAAAGGGTTTGACCAAACTACATCGCTCAAAGCTGGAGCAATGTGAGCAAAATAAGTAATGATAAAATTTTATTATAACCCAATGGATAAAATAAAAATCCATGAATCCATACTGATACCAGTAAATTGTTTGATTGCAGGGGATCTATTTATATAGATCACCTTTCATTTCTTTTCTAATTTTTTTTAAATTTCAATATATTAAGGGGGTGCAAATGTTTTTGTTACATTGGTGCCATTCATACTGCTTTAAGTTAGGGTTCATAGTTTGCCCATCACCAGCCCACCACCTGAAAAATGTACATTATGCCCAATAGATAACTTTTTAACCTTCCTTTCTCCCCCTCCTTGCTTTTCTTTTCTTTTTCTTTCTTTTTTTTTTTTTTTTTTTTTTTTTTTTGAGACAAAGTCTCAAGCTGTCACCCTTGGTAGAGCACCGGTATCATAGTTCACAGCAACCTCATACTCTTGGGCTTAACCGATTCTCTTGCCTCAGCCTCCAAAGCAGCTGGGACTACAGGATCCACCACAATGCCTGGCTATTTTTTTTGTCATTGTTGTTTAGCAGGCCCAGGCTGGGTTGGAACCCACCAGCCTCCACCCACTGCTTTATGATTTCCAATGACCTTTACATTTCTCTGTGCCTGTGTGTGCCCATCAATTAGCTCCTGATTGTTGCAAAGCACCTGTTGATACCAATAAATTGTTAAACAAACAAACCAAGGACAGCACCTCCTTACAGAAGAATTTCAATTAATAAGTGTTAAATAAATGAGGCAAACAGAAAAATCACTGTTGGAACACCACAGTAATAAATAGCTACAAGATAGAGTCCCTGAAGAATGCTACACTCAAGAGAAGCACACAGTTTGCACAGACTCAAAGTACCTCTTTGGACATATTTATTAATTACCAGGGTCATTTTACATATTAACATGTTTTATAACACACAAATTATTTGGAGTTCCTCTCCAAGAGATGCAGCTAAATCCTCTGTCCTTTAGCTGGACCATGAGCCAGACTTAGTGATTCATTTCAAAAACGTAGAATAAAGAAAGGGAAAATTAGTGACTTCCCAAGTGGCAAAAGCTGGCAGGTGCCACCAAATGATTAACGTTAACATCACTTGTAATAAAACATTGATGTCATGGACCCTTTCATATGATGATGAGAACCCCCCTCCTCTGTGGATCTTACCCCAAATTTCATAACCTCAAACTCATCATAAAAAAAGCTTAGAGAGACTCAAACAGAGGGACATCTGCAAAATACCTGACCAATACTCTTGAAAAGTGTTACAGTCATGAAAGGCTGGAAAGACAGAAGAACTGCCATGAGTCGGTGGAGATCGCAGAGATGTGACAACTAACTGCAGGGGGATATGCAGGCTGGGACACTGCAACAGCAAAAGGGCATTAGGAAAAGCTGGGGACATGTGAATAAAACCCAGAATTAGTGAGGAGTATCCAGCAATGCTAACACCTTGGCGCTGAGCATTGTACCACGCAAGATGAAAGAGAGTAACTTTAGGGAAATAAAGGAATTCTCTGTATCATCTTTGTAACTCTACTTAAAACCGAACTTATTTCAAAATATAAAGTTGTTTAAATTTTTGGAAGGAATCTTAAGAAATTGTTTAACACCAGTTTGGGGCCGGTAACACATCATTCATGCAATCATTTATTCCTAGAAGACAAATCTGTTAGTTCATCACTATAGCCTCAAATTCTAGGTGGAACGTACCATGAGGGGCGTGCTTAAAAATTTGAGTGAAAACAAAACCAGAAACACAGCACCACTGAATAAATGTGACTCACCTTTAAATCTTTTTCTTTCTTTTTTTTGAGCCAAAATCTCACTTTCTCACCCTCAATAGAGTTCTGTGGCATCATAGTTCACAGCAACCCCAAACTCTTGGGCTCAAGAGATTCTATTGGCTCATCCTCTCGAGTTGCTAGGACTACAGGCACCTACCACAATGCCTGGCTATTTTTTGGAGATGGGGGGGTCTCACTCTTGCTCAACCTGGTCTCCAGCCTGTGAGCTCAGGCAATCCATCCACCTCGGTCTCCCAGCGTGCTAGGATTACAGGTCTGAGCCACTGCACCCGACCTTCATCTTTATATATTAAAAGTAAAAAATAGTCAATATAACAGCAATACCAATAAACCCTAAATATCCAGGCTATGCTCATAATCTCTCTCTTTTTCAAAAGCTATCAAATTCTAATGGGGCATAGCTCATCTTTCTAGTTTTGGGGAGCTGAGATGAGCTTACTGACAAGGGATCACCCCGCGCCTTGTTCCAAGATTCTTTAATCATGAAGCTGGATATCACCTTCTGCAGATTTAATGAATAGCTACGTGGGCGTCGGGCAACAGACAACTAGGTAAGATGGAGAGTGATCTGGAACTCGTTAGGGATCGCCAGGAGCTTGTTAAATGATGGACTCTGTGACTGATGGAGCTTTTTGAGTTAACACCCTGCAGGAAGCTGACAGGGCACAGGTTACACTCTGCTTTATCTTCAAACAGGTTTGGGGAGGAAGGGAAACTAGGAGGGAGATTACAGACACCTCTGGTGAGAATTCTTTCAATGTGAGAGAGTTTCACCCTGCTGTCAGGAAGCCTCATTCCTGACACTTTCCTCTGTCTAAACAGAATCATCTTTGGAGCGTAAAAATTACAGGATATGGTTTTTCAGTCAGAGAAAGGGTAATTATTGGTGATGTGATTTAATCCTTGTAATCTTACACAACAGGAAAAGAAAGTAAATATTCTGACCCACGTTTAACATGTGCTATTTTAGAGCCAGGACACAAATAATGTGTCTGCTTTGCAACTAAATTGGCCAAAGAAAATAATATTTTCTCTTCTACTTCTTACCTCTTCCTAGTATATATAATTCTTGCTGAAAACCAAAAAGAACATACCCTAGGAATTTTTTTTTTTTGCTAATCTCATAAAATTACAAATAAAAGTTTCACAGAATCATAACATCTGCTTAAGCATTATCCTGGAGAAAAGCCATCCCTGCAGAATCACAGAGGACAGACAGCGTAATGTCCAACTTGCCTTTCACACTTGGCATTCACATCATCTTCGAGAGAACTTGGAGAACACTCGCAATAAATAGCAAATGAAGAACACCGAGTCTCTGAACGGAAGACTTTCACTTCATGTTACTGATAGTGTTATCGGAATTGAAGTGCAATGTTAACTTGTTCATAAGAACCTATGGTGAGATTTCTTAATACATATTTTCTTGTGAAGCAAAGGATATGACTGAAAAGTATAATGAACTGTCAAGAGTGTGACCTTTGCCTTAACATTGGAGCTACTTGAAGAGTGTTAAGTCTAGTGATGGGTTGGACAAAAGCCTGGGGCATCCCATCCCTTTCTGACATTTCCATGTCGACTTCGTAAAGACAGATCATACCTAAATATCTCTTACTACCTCCCTTGTCCAGGCCATCATTTTTCCCCTGTCTCTAGTCTTGCTTATATCCAGCTGCTGATTTTTTTTGTTTGTTTCTGTTTTTGTTTTTGTAGAGACAGAATCTCACTTTATCACCCTGGGTAGAGTGCCATGGTATTACACAGCTCACAGCAACCTCCAACTTCTGGGCTTAGGTGATTCTCTTACTCAGCCTCCTGGGAGGGTGGGACTACAGGCACCTGCCACAATGCCTGGCTATTTTTTTGTTGCAGTTTGGCCAGGGCTCAGTTTGAACCCGCCACCCTCGGTATATGGGGCCAGCGTCCTACCCACTGAGCCACAGGCACCGCCCTGTTTGATGTGTTGTTAAGCCAACTTTTTACCAACAGAAACACCAAAAATAACACATTCACCTGTGGTGTTTTCTAATTTTTAATATATAAATACTCCTCCCATGGCCAGTGTCAAGCTACCAATAATTTAACAACCAGTTTGCAACACTTATCACTATTTACTTATTGATTATCCCATGCCAGCTCAGCCTATCACTGCCTCAAAGCATTACCCAATGTAGCTGATCATCATGTCACCTCCTTGCTTAAAAACTTTCAGTAGCTCCCACTTCCCTCAGCCCAAAGGGTCAAATCTGTCTCTGTTACAAGGCCCTCTACAGTCTGGGTTATGCCCGCTTCTTTAATCTTATTTGGTGTCCCTTTTTTTTTTTTAAAATTAAATCATAGCTGTGTACATTAATGCAATGGGGTACAATGTGCTGGTTTTATATACAATTTGAAATCCTTTTTAATCACACACCAGATGTATGGTTGAAGTTGCTTCCCCTGACCCCAGTTCCTTTAAATTATTATGATATCTCTGGTCACTGGGCCATCAAATTCTATCCTTCCCTATTCTCTTCATTTTGATAATTTAGATTATCTTTAGATCTCAGCTTAAACAGTCATTATCCAAGAAGACTCTGACATCCTAACTCAGATTAGGTGTATTTCTGTCAAACACTCCTATAGCTTGCCTTATCTCAGAAATCTCCTCAAAGCTCTCAGGATCACTTGTTCAATTACCTTCCCAGCCCTAAAACCCTAAGCTGTCTGAAGGCAAGAACCCCGTCTTTGAAACCATCACTTTATTTCCAGGGCCTAGCAAAAGTACATGGTATTTAGTAGACTCTTGCTTTCTTATTAAATAATAAGCAAATAGGGATTTTCATCTCACATACCCAGTCTATGAGTACAGGTGCATATTGGGAAATAGAGGAAATTCATAGATATATTCATAGCTATCTTTTGCTATTTAAAGTCAAGTAAATTCCAAAAGAGAAAGTTTTCCAAATTTCTGAAAGAAAAAAATGCTTTACAAAGTAATGTATACTGAAAGCTAAGATCTTAGGCAACTGGAAGTCAGGTAGCTTATGCTGATGATGAAGAAATGTCACTCTGAAGGAGGAGTTCTGAGTACAGAACAGGGACACTTTCTCTCCTATTCCAGAGAACATATTTTGAATGTGTTAGGGCCTAGAACCCAAAAATGAGGGTTTTTTTTTTAATTATCAAGGAGATTTCTTTCATTGAAAAAGAAATCAAACTAGATGAGCTTAGAATTTGCTTTTAATTCAAGGATTCTAGGATTCCATGAGATAAATGTTAGTGGTGGTGGTGGTAAAATTACATAGACCTCTCCTGTCTCCACTTACTCTTCTGTGCTGGCACCCTGGCAGTGACCTTGGATGTTAGGAGAAATTATACCTGCAAATGGGGATGCGCTTCCATTGCCCAGAAAGAAATGAGAACAGTTTTGCTCTATGAGCCATCACCTCTTATTTAATGTTAGTGTTGATAAAAATTATCTTCAGAGATATGAGGGACGAAAGATGTATGGAAAAACAAAATCTAAAATGTCTGAGATACTGTGCATGTTTATTCTTAGACTGTATGGATGCCTAGAGGTGGTTTCCCACACAAATCAACCAAAAATATTAGAGCCGTTTATAAAGAATGCCTTATAAATATTTAAAACATGTTTTTGAAAGCTCATCTAAAATTGTAACTTCAGAAATAAGAAACAGCCTTCATTCTTTCAGGATACAAGTTCTAATACCTCCTACTAGGAGCTTAAAATTAGCTCTGCAGGTGGTGGTGGTGGTGGTGGACACATCTGACTGGAACATCGTCTGTGCCCTGAGGATATTCACATTATATAGTAAAAGAGACAGACACAGAGAAATACTTGTAATTCTGAGTATAAAGTTATGTATAAACTACTGTTCAGGGTCAGAGAGTGGGTGCCTGTGTTTCCTTTTATTGTTTTAGTTTTTTTAAAACTGATTATTTTTTATTATTTGGGGATTCATTGAGGGTACAAAGAATTAGGTTACACTGATTGCATGTGTTAGATGTGTTTCCTTTTAATTAGTTCTTTTAGAGGCCACAGAATAGTTTCAAATAGATCTTAAGTTACACTGTACATTTTCTTCTCAAATTTAAACATGTGAGAAACACTGTTAGATTAAAGGTACACGTCTATTTTAGATTACATTTTCAAAAATGTTTAAGCATGAAAAATATATATTTGTATAGAAGTATCAAGATAATGAAGTGATGAAAACTAATTTCCAAATGGCAGCCAAATTATTTGTATATAGTTAATTCTATTAATGAAAAAATTTACACTGCAGATATACTTGATAAGTGATATGATTAGAACAGGACAATCTCCTGGGGGTTGGATTAGGCAAAGTTTGGGTTAGGTGTGAATGGACACAGCACTGGGTAATTTAATGAGGTACTAAAAAAATTTCTGAGTTTCCAGGACAAACTCATGAATGAAAGAATAAGAAATGAAAAAAAAAGCAGCAAGGATAACAAAGTAGAGAAAAATTGATCAGGAAATATGAATTGTGAATTATTTGCCACATTCAAGCATATTGATATATCCATCACCTCTCATAATTACCTTTCTTTTGTGCTGAGAATATTTAAGATCTACTCCAAATTTGCAAATTTCGAGTATGCCATATAATATTGTTAACGATAGTCACATTGTTGTATACGTACTTTAGATCCCCTTGAATACACAGTATAATTTTTGAAATTATCAATTATATCTTCATATAGATGGGGGTTTAAAATGTAAATTCTATGAACACTGTCTTCTAGTACATAAAATTCTAGGAATTTTTATCTTGAATTTTAAAAGAAAGTGTAAGGATGAGCGTAATAAAATAGAGTATATAGACAGGGCTGAGATCATGGGTGCGTAGCCATATGATAACTCCATTCTTTATTTAGTGATCTGGCGCTTTCATTGTGAAATCCTTCATAATCTTTGTAGGTGTATTTTGTAGGTGAGGTTCAACGGGACGATGGAGCTTATGTGTGAGCAAAAAAGATGCGTGCGCTGTTCACATCGGCCATTTTCACAGCCCTTTTTGCTTACTGTACTTAAGAGAATAGAAATCCCATGGACCTAGCAGGCATGGGAGTGGAGCAGGGCTCAGAGCATGAACAAGGTAAGTATGTTATGCCTACTCCTGAGTAAATGGGGCCATGGGCAGTCCCCAAACTGCACTGTCTATTTAAATCAGAACTCGCTTCAGATGTATAAAGAAGGCAATGATGCCACACACATACACACACACACATACAATGAAATCTTATTATATATTTTCTTATTTGCGTTGTTTCTCAATATCAGCTGACCCTTATGCTGCCAATGTAGACATTGAAGGAGAAAGGAAGATAAAGTAATAGCTAGTTTCCTTTCCTTTCAGTCCCTTTTAACTCATCAGTCAGTAAGCCTAAGGTAGAGAGTGTTGGTAGGATACGTAGACATCAAGAAATAAAATAAAAATATAGTAGAACCTCTGTATGTTGACCCTCCAAGGAACTGTAACAAACTAGTCAACATACAAAAGAGGCCAACATAAGGAGCTAGACCTGATACCCACATGGGGTGCATACTCAGTCTATGAAAATTATGTCAACTGAAATTATGTCACTGTCAGTGTAGGTAGGAGGTCAATCAACTATGGAGGTTCTTTAGTAGTTGAGTTCATTTTTTGCAGCATTTCCATGGTTCTAGTAATAGCTAGAGTGTGTGTGTGTATGTGTATATATATATATCTCACATACACGAGTTGCAAAACACAAATTTTATATTTTCATTGATTCCACATATGAATTAAATGCTATTACATTTGCATTTTAAACTGGCATTGCATATTATGTAAAATTCATTCTAATAATTTAAAATTTTAATTTTCTTTGCTTAAAACAATAATAAATAATAAAAGAAACCTATGACAAGTTGAGAGAGAGACTGCAGAACAGAAGAAACCTTTACATTTTCTTATCTTTAACAAAACTTTCATCCTGCTTTTTTCAACAAGAAATTCCTTATTTTTATTTTTCACTGAGCCTCAAAATTACGTGTGTGGCTCTTGATACATAAAGCAGAGGAAGGGAAGGAGCAGGGGAGGAGGGAGGAAGGACCCAATATGATGGGGCACATACCTGACACCAAAGCAAGGGATGAAGGATTCCGTTCCAGATTCTCAGATGACTGCAGCTTGCAATGATTTTCTTCTTTAAGGCGTTGTTTGCATCCATTGTGCATATACTAAAACACTCTTTAGATGTCACATATTTGACACTGATAAAAATTTCAACTCATAGGTAAGAACTATAATTTAATCTTTACATATGCATATAACCTTGACAATATCATCATGGTTCACGGTTAGTGATTTTTTAAAGAACTTGACTGATGTCTGTTGTGTCTCCCCTCAAAACATGTCCAGAATATGAATATTTCTTCTAACCTCTACCACTACCAGGACCATTCCAACATCATCTCTAACCTGGATCATCACAGTGACGTCTTCACTGGTTTCCCTGATTCTGCCCTTCTCCCACTATATATCTTTTTAATACAGCAGCCAGAAGGATTCTTTCAAAATTCAATTCACCAATTCAATGTAATCCCTTCCAGAATGCCAGTGACATTCTTCACTTTTTTTTTTTTAATTTTAAACTTCATGTGGAACAACTTAAGTCCCTGGTTAGCTAAAGCATTTCTGAGCAAAAAGAACAAAGTTGGAGGCACCACACTATGTGACCTCAAGTTATACTACAAAGCTATAGTAACCAAAACAGCATGGCACTGGCATAAAAACACACAAACACACACAGACCAATGGAACAGAACAGAGAACCCAGAAATACCACATTTACAGCCAACTTGTTTTCAACAAAGGTATCAAGAACGTACATTGAGGAAAGGGTAGTCTCTTTAATAAGTGGTGAAGGGCAAAATGGATATACACATACAGGTGAATGAAACTAGATTCCTATCTTTCACCACAGACAAAAATCAAATCAAAGTGATTAAAGATTTAATTATAAGCCCTGAAACTATTTTGCTAGAAGAAAACATCAGGCAATTACTATAGTACATGGGTCTGAGCAAAAGATTTTGGGTTAAGACCTTAAAAGCACAGGAAACTAAGGCAAAAATAGACAAATGATATTATATCCAGCTAAAAATATTCTTCACAGCAAAGGACACAATCAACAAAGGGAAAGCACAATTATTCACCCTTATTGGAAAATATTTACAAACTATCCACCTGACAAGGCATTATTAGAATGTGTAAGGAACTCAAGAAACCTGATAGCAAAAAAAAAAATCAAAAACTAAAACACCAACTAAATAATTGAATTAGAAAATGGACAAAAAACCTGAGAGGACATCTCTTAAAAGAAGGCACACAGATGACTTAACAGGTATATGAAAAAATGCTCAATGTTACTAATCATCAGGAGAACATATGTCAAAGCCACAGGAGATATCATCTCACTTCAGTTAAAAAGTTTTTCACAAAAAATAATGGATGCTGATGGGGAATTGTTATACACTGCTGGTGAGAAGATAAAGGAGGATAGCCATTAGGTAAAACAGCATGTAGGCCTCCTTAAAAAACTAAAAATGGAGCTACCACACAATCCAGCAATCCCACTGTTGGGTATGCATGCAAAAAAAAAAAAAAGAGTATCAATAGTGTATCAAAGAGATATTTGCATTCCTATGTTTATCGCAAAACTATTCACAGTAACAAAGATATGAAGTAAACCTAAGTGTCCATCAACAGATGAATGGATAAGAAAATGTGGTACATAAACACAGCGAGATATTATGGAACCATAAAAAGGAATGAAAACCTGTCACTTGCAACAATATGGCTAGAACTGGAGATCATTTTGGTAAGTGAAATAAGCTAGGCACAGAAATACAAATATCACATATGATTAATCATTTGTGGGAACTTAAAAAGGGGATCTCATAGATGTCAAGAGTAGAATGATTGTTACTAGAGGATGGAAAGAGTACGAGGGAGAGAGGAGATGAAGAGTTGGTTAATGGGTAGAAAAATACAGTTAGATAGAAAGAATAAGTTCTAGTATTCAGTAGTTCAGTAGAGAATGGGAACTCAATAAATATCTGTTGAGTAGGTGAATAAATGGACACCAGACAATTTACTAGCATACTTTTAAGGGAGAGTGAGTCTCTAGGAAGACTTCATCCCAGGTTTTGTGCCTTTGGGGAAACGGATGTTTAGTCTTGTATATCATTGGAATCTGTCATTTTCCTTAATCCTTTTTTTTTTTTAAATCTTAACTCCCTTCAATATCTTCACCTTAATTCTATTAAATCTCTCGTCACCAGAAAGTGGTGAGGTGTAGAGTACCACACTGCAGATACTTCAGAGATTCTGGAAGAGCGGTCAGGGGGTTGTAATCTAGCAGCTCATTCAAGCATTTGCCCTGATTGATACCTCTGAATTTTCTCTGTCTATGGTTGCGTTTTTGGTGCTTGAGTTGACTTTCTTTGGGATTCTTAAGCGAAGTGACCTCTTCTTCTCCTAAGTTAGCATTTGAGCATGAGCGTGAGCCACCCAGCTCCAATATTAATGTTTCTCTTTGTGTAAGCACTTCTGATCCCACGTGATAAATCTCAGTCTAACTACTAATACTTGTGACCTAAAATAATGGGAAAATACCAATATATTCCATATAGCCTTTCCAACTTTCAGTTGTATTTAGAAAATCAGATATGTATAAAAGGAATGATTGGTGGGGTTTTTTTTTATGTCCTTAATCAAAGAAACTTCTTCTAGAAGCCAAAATGTATATTTTCAGAATTCTTTTCTATGCATATAACAGAAACCCATTTCAAAACAGATGAAGAATAAAGTGACAGAGCCTAGTAATAAAGGTTTCTGCTGGAGGTCTGTTCAGGGATTCAGCGGATATTTCCCCTCATCCTCCTGCTTCTCCTCCTCTCCTTCCTCCTCCTCCTCCTTTTTCTTCTCTTTTTCTTCCTCCTTCTCCCCTCCCCCTCCTCCCCTTCTTCTCCTCCTCCCATTCTTCCTCATCTTCAGACAATTCAGAAGTCTCCTTTTTCCTCCATCATGATATTCAAACAATGGAGATTTGGTAATATTTTTCATTTCCATATGTAATTGAAAAACGTATTATTTGTCATGGATTTTAGATTAATCAGGTAGTTTGAAAAGTGAGACCGTGTTATTCACTTATGTAACAACTATTACTGAATTTTTGCTATTGGCTAAGCATAAAAAATCGAAACCAAATGGCATAAAATACCTAATGAAACATTAAAGATAAAAACAAGTGCTACAGATAAAGAAAGATCCAAAAGGAGAGGTCAAAATGCAGCTACATCAGCAAAATCCCACACAGGCTACCTCATATACTTTGACTGTTCTCATCCTCTTAAAGAATGTTTTACAGCCAAGTTCAACTCTTTTTGTTCCTCCTGCAAAATTACAGTGCACTGTGAACAGTGTGGTTTCTGTCCAAGTGAAAACTTCCCACGATTTTGTTCCTGACATTTTACTATATGAAAAAAATATTTAATTTCTCTATAGAAAAACAAGATTTCAAAATTAAACCTGGAAAAGTAAATAGCTCAAAATAACACCATCTCAGTTATTTGGAATGACCTTCAAAGATCCTGAGTTGGAGCCACTAAAGAGCAAAGTTGTTCATTTTTTTGGTTATTCATTTAAAAAAGAAATATTTATATATGTAAAGTCCAAAAACTCCAAAGGGAGCTTAATGGAGTTGCTCAGTCCAGAAAAGATATCAGCAGTATCCACAAATGTTTGTTCACAGAAACCTAGAGAGTTATTATATTCCCCCTGGATTAAGCCCTAACTCATAGAATGGGATATGTGGGATTCTATGTTCAGGTTCTTACTGACCCCTACACCTTGCCCTTTTTATGTGCATTTATCCCTTTGAGGAAAATGTATTTGTCACTCTTCTAGATCTAGCAAATTCTAATAATGCACCTTTCATGTGTTAACTCAAATGAAATTATGGGTACTGTTATCAAAGGAAAAAAATTCAGCCCAGTTATCTGTTCTCCTGAAATGTTTTGGTTTGGGTGTCCCCCTCAAAAAAGCCAAGATCTACTACAAATCTTTTATTGTGTTAAATTATATTAAATCAATTACATTTAAGTACACTACATTTTACTTGACCTACTTAGTTTAGGGTGAGTAGACTGTGAGTTTTTCAAGAGTACCATTTTATTTATCATGATGTTCTTCATCACTAAGGGTGTTTGGTATCAGAGTAGGTGCTCACTTCATAGTTAGTTAATTAATTCATCACATTCCTGAACATCTACTACATGCAAAACATTATTCCAGTCAGTCAAAATTAAAAGAGACATACGTAAGGCCTCTGACACAAGTAAGTTTTCAACCGGTTTGCAAATGGAAGGTATAGAAAATATCAATATTAATAGTGAGAAAATGATAAAAAAAAATGATAGAACATATATATATGCCTAGGACCATTCGAAGTGTTTTATATTTATTAATTCTCATAATAGTATCTATGAGGTAGATATAATTTTACCAGTGAGAAAACTGAGGCACAGACAGAATAAGGAATTTGTCCAAGGTGAGCAGTCAAACTGGAACAAAAACCCATTCACTCTGAATTTAGTTACTTTCAACCTATGTATTAGACTGTAAATGACCTACGAATGCCAAAAGTTAAATTTACTTAATTAAGTTAAATTAAAATGACATCAATTGCTAAAAAATGCAAAGTATCCATCTAAAGATTATCCATAATTTTACTTTCAATCAAGGATTGTGGTTTGATTTTATGCAATCCACTCAACACTATTAAAGCTGTAGAAACTTGTAACAGCTCCTTTTCAGGCCCCACCACCACCTTAAGAGAAGGGGAAGGTAATGGTGCCAACTGCCATCCACTTCAGGCTGGGCCGCTCTGCTTTTTATTAAAATTAATACATAATAATTATACATATTAGGGGGTACATACAATATTTCGGTATGTGTTTATAATGATGAAATCAGGGTATTTAGGATATCTGTTAACTCAACTATTTATCATTTCTTTGTGTTGGGAACATTTCACATCTCTCTTAGCAGTCTGAGTATGGTGGCCATCTGTAATCCTAGCACTTGGGAGGCCAAGGCAGGTGGATTGCCTCAGCTCATGGGTTCAAGACCAGCCTGAGCCAGAGTGAGACCCCACCTCTAAAAGTAGCCAGGTGTTGTGGCCAGCACCTATAGTCCCAGCTGCTTGGGAGACTGAGGCAAGAGAATCACTTGAGCCCAAGAGTTTGAGGTTGATGTGAACTATGACACCACGGCACTCTACTGAGAACAACAAACTAAGACTCTGTCTCAAAAACATATACACAAATAAAGTAAAATAAAATAAAACAAACAAATCTCTCTTAGCTATTTCAAAAGATACCATAAACTATTGTTAAATATAGACACTCTACTGTGCTATCAAGCACTAGAACTTATTCCTGCTATCTGTTAGTTATTGGGGCTCCATGTAGGATTTTGACCACTGATAAAGTAAAGGATACTTTGAAAACCACTCTTATATCTGACATATGTAAGTAAGTATAAGACCCAGGACTAGCTCCAGAAAAACAGAAAATCGAGTAGCACGTGCCTTCTAAGGTCACATAGCTCCCTTCTGTTTGCTGTTCCCATAATACCAACAACATAGCACAGCGATTTTCAGCTGCACGTGTTGGTGGGCCAGCCTTTCCTTGAGCTAGGTAGAGACAATCCGCAAACCTTGGCTTTATTAACCATCTGTGTCCTGAACTTTTCAACCCATCTGTTCCCCCTGCCTGGACAGCATGACTTTCCAATCTGCTCTTGATCGCCCTCATTTCTTATTGACCAACACTCACTAAACCTTGGATTTGATGCTAAGCACATGCTTCCTCCAACACTCATTGTTCAGATCTTGTTTCCCAAATCATTCCAGGTAAAACTTCTGCCCTGGCCTGGGTTATCACACTGGTGCCAGTCCAGATCACCAGTATTCAGGAGAAAAATCAAACATCTGCATGCTCTTGATTGGGGTGATGTCATTAGTTGATCACAGACATCCCAGCTTCTGTGATTCCACATTTTATAGAAATTCTTGTGAAGTGTGATGGGGATTTCTATTGATAGTCTGAAGCACTGCTAAACATTTGGGCTCCAAAGAGCTACCATCAGAACTGATTTTTTTGACATTCCATCTCGTTCAAATTCACGTAAAGTGCAACCAGAGGTATCATTCTCCCTCTTCTATCATTCTTTTTCTATTGATGGAATCTTAGAATATAGGGCTCTATTAACATGTGGTACTGTTCTCCACTCTGAAAACCACAAATAACAGGCTTTAAAAGCAGGCTTCATAAGTTAAAACATAGCCAAGAATTAGAAAATTTATTCAATGAGACCTTCAAACCCCTACTGTGATTTAAAGACAAAATCCTACCTAAGATGAAAAGTACCAATAAAGCTCAAAAATGTTATATGCTCAAGGTAGAGAGGATCGTGTAACTATGCTGATATAACTAAATCAGACTTGATGCTTGTGGCTCATGGAAACATTTCTACTGGGCCTGAGAACTGAGCAAAAGACACAGGTGCTGCTGGGCGGAAGAACAGATGCTAAATACAAAATGCTTAGAAAGAGGGAAAGCTAGAAAAGTGTTGGGAATATAGAAGCTGAAGATACATGACCAACGAATTCTGGGAAGTCGAATCCTGTAGACAGTCCATTTGGGTACTCTAGGGATAATGACCATCTTTTTGAGCCAAGAATCAAGCAATTCTAAGCCAATGAGATAGTCCAGTAAGATGGGAAGAACCCTGTAAATAACCTCCACGTAATAGGATAATTCTGATGCCTACTGGGAAAAGATAAATCACATACGTATTTTTTTTTTAAATAGAGGATGGAAGGAACATTCTCAGGAGTATCTTCTCATACAGAGAACACTAACAATGTGCTTAATACTCATTCAATTTTTTTTTTTATAGGATATGCTTGAAAGTATCTTAACAAGGCTTGGGACTCAGCTATTTGACCACAGTATATTTTTTTGCAGTTCTTTAAATGCAACTTCTTTCCTTCCTAATTTTCTTCTTTCTCCCCTCAACCAGATCTCTCTCCCTCCCTTTCAGCTTCTTTCATCAAATATTTATTAAATTTACACTCTCTGTTAGGATCTTTGCTAGACAGTTCATATCTTTATGCACTATTTTCCTAAATTAACAGTCTAGCCCACACTCCTGAAAAGCAATTAATATACCCAATGGGTCTTGAAGTCATATGGCCTAGGACTGAATCCAATTTTATAGGCTCTGACAAGTGACTGTTCACCCCTTCAACTGCTATACCTTTGTTTGTAACCTGAGACTGATAGTTACATATTTATCTCCTGAGCGTGTAGTAAATATTAGATGAGATAATCCAAGGATTTAATATCACAACTGATGTACAGTAATGGCTTAATATGTCTTGGCTTAATGTTTGTAAGATTCAGCATGGACTCTATGTTGTTCTGATCTACTTTCAAAGGCTGACTTGTAACCTTCTTCAAGAGTTTTACAGCATCCTGGGCATATGTGGATGGAACAGAGATGTGTCACCCACACTCCCCAATAAGAAAGGACTTGCTTCCTGGTTTACAGAGTGTGGTCATCAGATAGCCTTCAGATGTCAGCTTTGGGTCTGCCTCAGCTACAAAGAGTGACCTTGACTTTACCCAATGCCATGCCTTCCTAAGTAGCCCACATTCAGCCACTGAGTAAGACAAAGATTTAAGGACTCGGGCTGACATGGGACAGCTCTGATGGGCAATACTTGCAACTCAGTATCTACTTTCAGAGAACCTAACCTAGGACCACATGATAGTTACTACACAATAGTATAGTATTACAATAGTTAGCTTTTATTTTTCTGTCTACTCACTGACTGAACTGAATGATCCTTGAGGTCAGGGAACATTTTACTTAACTCTGTATCCCTAGCACCTAATAAGTGATGATTAAATAGAAAATTCAATCAGCATGTATTCATTGAACAAGTAAAAAACAAAGTCAATTTGAGGAGAAAATTGAACTTTCAAAAATGTGCTTGGGAAAATTGAACCATCATAAAAATAATGTTTCAGGTGAACTTCAAATGCATGCTATGAATGAAGTAGCCGTTCTTTTATAAACTGCATGTACAATGTTAGAAGAAGTAAATTTTATCAGTAAACTCAACACCGCTCTGGACAGAATCCTCTTAACCTCTTACCAGCTGTTCTTTCTTTTTCTTTACGGTGCTTACTACATGTACATAGAGAAATCAAATAATCAACAATGTATGTACGACATCTGGTGGCTTCCAGATTACGTTACATCGACCTTGCCTGCCTTCTGAGCTACAGAGGTTGGTGATCATGTCGACCTGGAACTTTTCCTATGCTGAAATCCTATACAAGATTAACATGGGTCAATTTTCCAGTGCTGGGAGGACAGGAGCTATTATGTTTGCCAAAATGCCAGCTGTAATGAGCATAGCAGCCCTATTTTTTAAATCTTTTGATTTATATTGTCTTTAAAATTAATAATCATTTATCCAATTAAATGCTCTTGGTCTGGGCCTCTGGCCAATTCTATGTCATAGAAAGTGATAAGACCTATTAGCTGTAAGCCTTAAATTAACCAGCATCAGACCCAAGGGAAGCATATTGCCCCAAGGAGCCACCTCCCTTCTAAATTCCACACCATTATGACTGATGCTAGACAATATCTTCATTACATTGCTGCTATTATGGCAGAACAGATGCACATGCTACAATTACAAGTGTCAAGCTTAAGGTCCACGGTACATTGTCTTGGAGGATTAAATTTAGACATTTTTTAACATTTATGAAAATGCAAGATGGCCTAATCTAAACTTATACAAACATAAACATCTAGAAGTAGAAAGAGTAAAACAAAATTGAGAAAAATGTTATATGCTGCTGATATTGTTATAATAACATATTCTGACTCAATTTAAAAATACACTGAGAAAAGAAAAAGAAGGCTCAAACTTGTTATTTAATGGGTAGCAGACCAAAGGTGAAATTATCTTGAGGTATATTATTTGGATAATGGATTTTTTTTCTACCCTAATGTTTCATGTATTTTTATATTTTTTTTGGAAAAAATTTAAAACATGGAGATGTAGATCACATATGAAGAAAACATGGAGAAGAAAAATCAAATTGAAATTTAGGGAATATTAACTAAGTATCTGCAGTTTCTTCAGGATACAAAATGATCCCAAAAGCTAGGTTAATGTACAATTCATGTGGATTTGAGCATATACTACTTTGTAATGGGTTAAACTGTGAACCTTCCTTTGAACTACAAATCCTCATGAATAAGAACTGATGAAAAAGGTCAACAAAGTTAAATCACCATGGAAATCCAGGCAGTTTTACATTCTTCACTTTCAAAGTTGACAAGTGTCATTGGGTTGAGGTTAACTTTGGTATTCAAATAAGAATGCCTCTACATTCTTACAACTAAAGCCTAAGAAACATTTCTAGAATATGTATGCCATTAATGGAAACATCAACATAGGTTCAATCTTTTGAATTTTCTTCTACTGTTAATGAACATGGGAACACTTTTCCAACAATGATGCTGGAAAAGATTTCTTTACTAGTTTTTGTCTACATGTATGAAGTGTTTAAATTAGAATTACCAGAACTTACTGAAAGTGGCTCATAGAAAATTCAGGAGATTTTCTGGGCAGCTTATTTGATTCCCCTCGATTTGCATTAACTTGTGTATAATCTCATGATGACAGAGTTTACAAGAGTTTGATTAGTTAAGAGGGATATGTGACAATATTTGTTCTTACTACCTGCTAGAGAATATGTAAAAAAAATTATGGGTCAGTAGACTCCAAATGTAGGTTTACACATGTCAGTTTTCAATTCCCTTTTTATTTGTTATGCTTACTTATTTGTTGTGCTTATTGAACTTAAAATCTTCTAGAAGTCTGAATTTCAAACTTCTCAAAAGTTACTACCATTATTTCTTCCTCTCTTAAACTTCTGAAGTAGGCTGAATTTGTATTTGATCTCAGGAATTGTATCTTATTTAATATAACTTGACTAAGTGAATGTACAGACATTTTTAAAGATTGTGGATTGATGAACATGAAACTAAAACCCTAATTCTAAGCTTATCTTAGAAATTTTGAAAATTAAGAAGCAAAAGGAAAATAGATGTAGACACTATTATTTGTTCTTACATTTTTATCTTTCAATTGTAAATATTGGAGCTGTACAACACGAAGTTATGATATACATGATGAAATGACCATTATAGCCAAGAGATGATTCTACCCACCACATTCCATAGTTCCCTTAGTGAGTTGGGGTAATAGTAGGGACACATAAAATCGCCTATCTAGCAAATTTTGGCCAATTTTCAGTATACAATAATATTATTAATAGCTACAGACTTCATGATGTGCATTACATGTCTAGAGTTATTACTCCTATGTATATGCAAGTTTGTACCCCTTTACCAGCATCTCTTCACTTCTCCTTCTTCCCTCTGTTCTGGTATCAAGATTCTACTCTCTATTTCTATGCATTCAACTTTTTAAAAAATAGATTCCACATATACATAATATCATGCAGTAATGTTCTTTCTCTGTCTGGCTTATTTCACTTAGCATCATGTACTCCAGGATTTTCTTCTTTTCAAAGGCTGAATAACGTTCCATTGTATATTATGTGTATCTGTGTGTGAGTGTAAATATGTATGTGTGTGTATGTGTTGTTGAGTGGACACTTAGCTTGTTTCCATATCTTGGTTGTTTTGAATCATGCTGCAATGAACATGGAAATGAAATATCTCTATGAGGTACTTTGGATCCCTAAAGAGGGATTGCTGGGTCGTAATGTAGTTCCATTGTTAATTTGAGGAACAGTTTAGGGAAACTTCATACTGTTTTCCATAATGGCTGCACCAATTTACATTTCCATCAACAGCATACAAGGGTTCATTTCTATCTCCACCCTCACCTACAATTGTTATTTCTTGCCTATTTGATAACTGCCATCTTAACGGGGGAGGTTATCTCATTATAGTTTTGATTTGCATTTCCCTAATCATAAGTGGTACCAAATACATCCTCATATATCTTTCGGCCATTTTAAAAGTCATCTTTGGAAAAATATCCATTAAGATTTTTTTCCCATTTTTAATAATATTTTTTATTTTTTTGCTATTGGGTTGTTTGAGCACCTTATATACTCTGAATATAATATTAACCCATTATCAGATACATGATTTGCAAGTATTTTCTCACAAATCCACACACTGCATTTTCATTTTGTTGGTTCTGTGCTTTGTTGTACAGAAGCTTTAGAGTTTGATACAGTCCAAGTTGTTTATTTTTGCTTTTGTTGCCTGAACTTTTGGTGTCATATTAAAAAAAAAAATTGCCAAAACTGTATCAAAAGCTTTTCCCTCACTTTTCTTGTAGGAGTTTTATTGTTTCAGGTCTTGCATTTAAGTCTTTAATCCATTTTGAGTTAATTTCAATGTATAGCATAAGATAAAGGTCCAGTTCATTCTTTTATATGTGGATATCCAGTTTTCCCAACACCATTTATTGAAGAAACTATTCTTTTTCAACACCATTGTGTACTCTTTGTAGTCTTGTTGAAAAGAGTTGATTGCATATGCTTATGTTTGTTTCTGGGTTCTCTCTACTGTTCCATTGTTCTATGTGTCTATTTTTATACTAATATCCTATTGTTTTGATTAAAATAGCTTCATAATATAATTTTAAATCAGGAAATGTAATGCTTCAAAATTCATTTTTCTTTCTAAAAAAATTGTTTTGCCTGCTAGATACCACTTTTTTTTTAGATTTTTTTTAATTAAATCATAGCTGTGTACATTAATGCAATCACAGGGTACAGTGTTGTGTTTTCAAACACATTTTGAAATACTCTCCTCAAAGTGGTAAACATAGCTTTCAAGTCACTTTCTCAATTATTGAGTTAAGACATTCATATTCTGTTTTTAGAAAGATTCACTTGTACCCTTGTAAGATTAACCATAGAGGTGACCCCTCCAATCACCCTCCCTCCACCCATCTACCCCCCACCCCCCCCCCTTTTAACCCCCCCACCCAAATAAAAGGCGATAAATAGGGTATAAAAATACTAATAAAGCAATAAAATAGTTTAAAAGTTAGGGTGTGTAAAATTGATAAATTTTATGACTCTGGGAATTTGGGTAAAGGGACAAGATATAATACTTCCTTAAGATGGGAATGTTTGGACTACTTGGCCATAGATGTCATGAATGTGTCTGATATTTGTCTACCAGGAGGAACTTATGTAGAACAGGTATTTATGTCTTGATGAGTAGGGGTTTATACTT
>CAUYQV010017110.1:0-51661 GCA_963574575.1 Galagoides demidoff | reverse complement strand
ACTGAGAAAATGACATGAAGGCTGTGTTGATCAGTTTGATGGAAGTATTTCGGATTGCATGCGAAAACCCCACACTGTACCCCAGAAGTGCATTAATGTACATAGTTACCATTCAATAAAATTTAAAAAAAAAAAAAGAATTGCAGAAGTCAGCCACGTGGACACAGAGGAGGAAGGCCAGGGGGGTGGACAGTGCGAACGGGCACCCGGCAGGCCCCGGCCTGGTGTGTTTGAGGACCAGTTGAGCTGAGGCAGTGGGAGTGAGGGGGAGAGTAGCTGGAGATATGGCCAGAGTGCAGGTTATGCAGGGGTCTATGGGTCCTGGGAGGCCTCTGGTTTCACTCAGAGTAAGACAGGGAGCCTCTGAAAGCTTTCAAGCATAAGTGGGGGGAGGATGTTATGACTTATGGTTTAATTTAAAAGGACCATTGGCTGCTATGTTTAAACATACACGGGGGTGGGGCAGGGAAGCAAGGATCTCTAGGACAGGTGTAAGTATCTTTGATTCGTTATTCAAAATGCTCTGTTCTGACCCCACTTCTCAGGGTGAGACTCATGTGATAGCCAGCAAGGAGGCCCCCAGGTTAACACCTGCCTCCTCACCTCACCTCCAGCTCTCCCTGCTGACCGTCTGCAGAGAGGTGAAGGGCTCCCACACAGGCTGACGTGAGAGCCCAGCTCTGTGCACCTCGCCCCCTGCCCAGACATCTAGGCCTAGTTTCCTGCACCCAGCCACCACCAGCAGGGGAAAGTGGGAACCCAGAGAGAGGGGAACTTCATACATCAGTATTCCTTATTTGAAAAGAAAAAAAAAGACATATTCAGAGGGTTTCCCTGGAGAACACATTTTTGAAACTGGTGGGCCACGACTAGCTTGCTCCCCCACTCACAGATGGGCATCAAGGAGAGGGGGGCCACGGCGTAAGCCCTGGCAAATGTTTACATAGAGAAGAGAGGAGACCGGCCGTGTAGACTGTGACCGGCCTGGCCCTGGAGAAAGGCCTGGTAGACATAATGTGGAGTTAATGAGGATGAATGAGCCTCATCTCCTCGCTGTGTGTGGACGCGCGGAGGGCTGAGAGATGAAACAGATGTCCTGCCTAGAATTTCCTGAAGCCTGGAGGAAGCTGCCTGGTGGGTGTAAGTGGTGTCTGGCACATGACTACTGGGGCCAAGTGGCAGGGCCTGTGGTGGTGACTGACATATCGAATGACTGTTCTCAGTCACAATGTATCTTCATAGAGCTTTGCTCAGAGTCATCTTCACAAATGCTTGATAAGTTATAGACTGTATTGTAAGATGTAACCCCCTGGGTGAAGGGCTCAACTACAACTTGAACTTTACCTAAGAAATGCAAACAATGTAACCTAATTGATCATGTGTAGCCTCATAGTATTGAAAAGTAAATAAATAAGAATGGACAGGGAATCTAAAAATAAAATTCTGGGCCAGGGATCTAAAAAAAAAAAAAAAACCAAACCTCTTTTTTTTGAGGAGTTTTGCTCTAAAAGGAAGAAAAGTAATGAGGTTAGAGCTGGGGGGAGGGGAAGTGGATTTCAGGAGTGTGGGGGCTGCACGTGGGTGGGTGACGTCAGGGTGAGCTGATGACACTGCTCCAGCAGAGGAGGAGGATTGGTGACGCACGGGATAAAGGGGATAGTGGCACTCTTGAGTAGCTAGGAAGGGATGGCACAGAAGGTACAACTAGCCTGGATGTGTTAGTTCACGGTCTTTCATCCCACATCCTGGGGAAAAGGCAGATTATTCAGGCTCAGATGCAGATGCGATGATGACGTACAGCTGCTACCCTGGGGCCTAAGAGAACCTCGGACTGTGCTTCCAGGAATCTAAAATGAGACGAGTTGTTGCAGCGAGCTGGTTTTTCCTCCCACACGCAGCTGGAAGGTTGCAGGCATGAAGCGGCAGAAAGTAGGATTTCACTAGGGTTGGGCGCTGCCAGGCAAGTGCGAGGCAGGGAGAGAGTGGCATCGACATTGATGGTGGATGCAAGGGAATGTGTTGAAGAGGACGGCCGGGCGATGGGTGACAAGGCTCAGATTCTTCTCCCGGAGGCTGGTGTGGCAGAAAGGTTGACGCTGGACTGCCTCAGAAGGGACTGGCTTTAAACGTGTGGTGTATAATTAAAGCAACTCAAGCGGACACAGCACAGGGTACGAGGGTAACGTGTGACATGCAGCGCATGGCTTCTGAGGACGGCTTACCTTTGCTCCAGCTGCCCAGCTGGTGGCTGTCAATCCTCGGCTTCAGAGAGGAACAAGGAGCTATCAGCAAAGTTATCAGCTGGCTCAGACGGGCTTGTAAGGCTATCCTGGGGCTCTGAACAGGGACAATCAGGCTTTCCAGTCAGGCTGACCCTACGGTCAGCACATCCCTCACACACCGAACCCAGCACCCGCCACCCTCCCTTTGTGGGAAAAAGCTTCTCAGAAGTTTATTCATTGTCCCCACTCAGGTGTGAACCGCAGCTCCTCCCTCCCCAGCCCCACACCTGTCAGAGGACCCCAAGCAGCTTTTCTGCTTCTGACTCAGCCCGGGGCTCTTTTCAGGCACAACACATCTCTGGGTTCGTCCCTTCTTCCTTCACAGCACCTGGGGTGACTCAGCCACTCTCCTGCTCTTTACAGCCTCCTGAGGGCCAGGACCCTGCACTCCAGCTTCTGTTCCTTCCCTTTCTAGCCCCCGTGGAAGATAAGTCCGTAGGTCTTCCTAATTTTAGAGGATTTAATGTTTAACACAAGTATGTAAGGAGCATAACCAACACAGGGCAGATAACTAAACGGCACAGCCCAGAGCGTCTAGGATCCTGACACACATTTCTATAACTTTGGTCTACTTTATGGTTTGCACCTCTGCCCTTGACCCAGGAAAGGGAACTTTGACCTTTAGCACATTCCCAAGGCTGAATCTGGCAGAGACAAACTACGGGAGAGTCCCTCCCCTGCCCTCAGTCTCCTGAGAGCCTTGAGCTCCATTCCAGGGCCCAGTACCACTTATTCCTTCCCTGTAAGTCAAGGTCAGTGTCACCGCAGACTGTACTTCCCAAGGCTCATTTACTCACAGGCCCTTGGTTAAATTTCTTGACTTCTCTGGACCTCAATGTCCTTATTTTTGAACTGGGGAGAGTAACAGATGTGTCTAGGGTGGCTCTAACTTCTGTAAACATAAATGACATCTCCTTTGCCTGTTAGGTGCCTAAACCCTTCCCCCACTTCCCACCCCTCTTCTACCTGGCCCCACCTGAAGAGCTCCACCGGAAAGACCTTAGCCCAACAAAGCCTTCCAGCAACCCATGGAAGCCCCGTATAAAAACAAGCCCCCAACCACGCTTGGTGCAGCTGCCATCTTGGCCCTGGCGGTCTCAGTCCCTTTTCATTAAACTTGGCCTGAACCTCTCCTGGTCTCTTCTCTGGGTACACTGCCCAACCCCTTTCATTCCCTTTACTTTCTCTGGAGCACATCAAAATCACTCTGCGATGGCCCCCTAAAACCACACAGTCATGGAATTGACCTGTTCAGAGTTTACAAACACAGGGAACTCAAAATAAAAGAGAGAGGAAAGTGCAGGTGCTTTGTGCTGACAAATGTGCTATGAACCAGACCTGAAGGCATCCCCAGCCCTCATTCAATCTGGGCACCAAAGGAAGCCTGTGCTCCCCTCTTCTCCTTACCCCACAGAGGGGCCTTGGAGTTGGTTGGTGGAGTGGCTGGACTCTATTGCCAGGCCTGCTCTCAGACAAGCTGGGGGTCTTCAGCAAGTTCTCCAGGCTCGGTGGGCCTGGCCCTCACCTGGAAACTCATGTGTGCCATGGTCTTCCTCACTGCCCCACCTCACTGTGACTCAAAACCACGCACAGGGGTAGTTTAAATAAATGTTTATGAGGTTTAAATACGTAGCCAGCAAAATGTCCATAGCCCTTACCATCTTGTAACAGGGAAAATAGAGATCAAAAACCTACCTACGGTGTGAGGCTTGTTAGGAAAGAAGAACTATGGCAGAGTACAGAGAGGGAATCAGGCCAGAGAGAGGATGCGGGGTGCTTTAAAGAACCTAAAGAAGGCAAGCGTGGATGGGGCTTACAGGCGGGTGAAGGGGACAAGACTCAGCTCTCAGGGGCAGTTTTGGACTTTAATCTGAGGACAAGGGATGCCAATAAAAGAATCTAAAGCTAGCAACATAATTAGATCTGCATTTTAAAGACAGATTCTGGCTACAGTGTGGAGACCATATCGTGCATATGCACATGTGTGTCAAGGAAGGCTTCTTTATTAGTAACCTGGATCAGAGACAGGGCGGCTGGACCAGGGTTACAGCAGTGAGGCTGGGGCAAAGAGGACAGGATGGAGGAGGAATAACAGGCAAACCCTGAGGGATCTGGTGACAGGCAGTAGGAGGAACGGGGAGGGGGTTAGGTGGGATTCAGGCAGGCGTCATGGAGTTTTGCTCTGAGGAGCTGGGTAGTGGTAGCGCCATTTTCTGATATGGTACGTGTGTGCACGTGTGCACGTGTGTGAGGCCTGGTAATGAGGAAACGGATGAATGACTCCCCTTCTGGACCTGCTGGGTTAGAGTTTTAGCGTCACCCGAGGGACCCAGCTAGTTGAGAACTTCCATCAAACGTCACCATTGTGTTCTGTGAGGGCGCTCCCCCGCCACAGAAGGGAAGAGGCTTTTGTATTTTTTCTTGGAGTAAATACTGTTTCTATCTTTAAAAGTATCACGCTAACTTTTTTGTGTTGTTTTCTGTCTTTCCCAGGTGTTTGACTTTTGGTTAGTCATCTAAGTTAGATCAACATAGGATTTAACTTAGCAGTTCCTAAGTTCCTTTCTGTTAATACAGTAGATCTTGCATCTAGAGGGGTGACTCCAGCCAGAAGAATTCTGAACATGCGTAAGAGGAGAAGTAGCCTCCACCTCCCCTTAGCTGTACAATTTACTTAGTGATCTGACTAGTCATCGGTCAGTCACGTCTGCTAGTCCACCCTTGGGTGCAACATGTGAAGGCCATCACGACCCCGGGCTGAAGAGAAAAACAGTGGAGCACGTATAGATTAGAAATGTGTCAGCAGTTCTGCCGCGAGAGATTAGAGGGCTGGTGACGTGCACCTAAAAATAATAACTTTGGGGAGGGTATGAGAACTCTGTGAAGTTCTCTCAAAGCAAGGCAGGCTTTGAGAATGATCTCCTTCTCTTCCTGGGATTCTGAATCTTGGTCGTCAAGGACACCTTTACCCACAAAAGTGTTTGCTTCTTGCTCCTGGTTCTTGTGCCCTGGTTACACACTCAAGACTTCAGAATTTTCCTCTAAGGACTTCCAACATAAGATTTGTTCGCATTCAGATGTTTCTATACTCAGTTTGGAGATAAAAGTATGTCTTCTTCCTGGGAGAAATCACAGGCTTTGAAAGAAGGAGACACGTAGCTTTGCGCTCATGGACTTAAATCCTGAAGTGAGATAACAGTGACACTTGGCCCACTGCGGGCCCAGCGGCAAGGCTCTGCATTTTCAGGAATTTAAGTAATTCTGAACTCTGTTTCTCTGACGACCTGAATATCTCAACTTGCCACAAGATGGCAGCATGCTGCAATAGAAGGAAGCTGATACTTTTTTTTTTTTTTTTTTTTTTTTTTCGGCACTCAGAAACACAGGGGGCTGGACCCCAAACATGACAGAATTTTTCTTCTTGTTCCTATAATTGGAAAGGAATGAAGGAAGGAAGTAACACAGACAGAAAGAAAAGAGAGAAAGGAGGATGAAGGAATGGAGGGAGGGAAGGAAATTAAAAAAGAAAGTAAAAGAAAAAGATTTCATATTCAACTAAAGAACCTTGCATATTTAACTAAAGAAAAGAAAATAACCAGGCTGCTAATGTAGGAAATTTCCGAGAGAGGAAACCACATTTAACACAGTCTAGATGTGTGAGTATAAGATAGACATTTGACCTTCTCATAACAGCGGTTGTCTCTTTGGGAAACTACTAGAATGAATTTACATTTTCAAAAGTTTCTAGTCCCTTTAAGTAAGTCTTACCTTAGCATAATTATCAGCATGTATTCCAAACTGATTTTATTCAATAGCCTTCAAAGTGGTTATTCACATAAGCTTCCATGTTTAACAGTATGGAAATAAGAGAAATGATTCAAGAACAAAATAAACTGCGCTCAGACACACATTGACAGCAATGCCTTCCTATAAAAGGGTTGCCTTGAGTTGACACCATTGCTTACTGGGCCAACCAGAACCCTTTCAGTGACCTGGTCTCTCCTCAGTCTAGTTAACTTGGCTTAGCAGAGAGTTCCAGGGTTGGAGAGATCTCAGGAATGGTGTTCACCTCGGGCATTGAGTTTTTACATCATGGTTTTGCAATCTTGGCACTAATGACATTTGGACCAGATAATTCTTTCTGAGGAAGCAAGAGTTGTTCTTTCCATTTGTAGGATATTCAGCAGAATCACTGGCCTCTACCCACTCGGTGCCAGTAACCCCCCAAGTTGTGACATCCAAAAATGTCTCCACCCATTGCCAAATGTCCTCTGAGGAGCACATCTCTCCCTTCCTGCCCCCTCATTTGAGAATCACTGTTTTAGATAAATTCTAATTACAGGAATGAAGGAAATCCTGAAAGTTTTGTTTGTTGTAACTGTCCTGTTCACAGGCAAAGTTCTTACTGAATCATCAGGAAAATGTGTGTTCTTCAAGTCTCCATTGGAAGTCTCTAAGCATTGATTCCAGGCATAAAATGCCCTTATTAGTGCCCAGATAATGTTCTCTCTATGGAATAGAAATCAACAAATATTTATTGTGAATGTGCTATTGGGGAAAAGCCTAAACCAGGCACTGTAGGGGATACAAAGCAGAAAAGGAGGTTTTTTTTTTTTTTGAGATGGAGCCTCAAGCTATCCCCCTGGGTAGAGTGCCATGGCATCACAGCTCACAGCAACCTCCAACTCCTGGGCTCAAGCGAGTCTCCTGCCTCCACCTCCCAAGTAGCTGGAACCACAGGCGCTGCCACAACGCCCGGCCATTTTTTGGTTGCAGCCATCATTGTTGTTTTGGCAGGCCTGGGCTGGGGATTCGAACCCACCACCTTAGGTGTACGTGGCTGGTGCCTTAGCCGATTGAGCCACAGGCGCCGAGCCAGAAAAGGAGTTTTTATGGAAATAAAAATAATTAACACTGTTTCTATTATTGAGATGTCTATTGTCTGTTCATCTCATTTAATCTTTCCAGCATGTCTGTGAAGAAATATTATTTGCATTTTATAGATGGAGAAAGTAAGACTGACGGAAGGTCCATCAGTAGCTCAGTGTCGCATTAGTAGTAGGTGGAAAAGGCCAGATGAAAACGCGATCTAACGCCAGCATCGAGGGCTGTGTGTGCTCTAACAATGCACACACACGTGAGGATCTTATAATCTAGTTGTGAGAACAATGAATGTGCGTAGAAATGTTGTCTTGTGTCATAAGACTACAGATGATTTAATCCAAAAGCCTTAAAAATTATAAGATGCATTCCTATAGACGAGAGCGGTCTGAGAAATGATGAGGATGCGCTGGTCTGGATCTATGTGTCCTTAAAGAAAGGAAGATTAGAGAGATGGGACATAGATGCTGTTTCACAGAGGAGAAGTCTTCAATGGAACAGTAGGATGGAATGAGGGTATTGCTAGAATAGGGTAGTGTTTGAACTGCCTGTTTGTGTTCTTCCCAAAATTCATATTTTGAAACCACAGCCCTAATGTAATGGTCTTGGGTGGTGGGGCATTTGGGATGTAGTTAGGTCATGAGTGTGGAGTCCCTAACCCCTCTCTCTTTGTTCTCTGCTGTATGAGGACACAATGAGAACACTTCCATCTACACAGGGGCCAGGGCCATCACCAGACTCAGATCTACTGGCACCTTGATCTTGGACTTCCCTGCCTCCAGAGCTTTGAGAAATAAATGTTTGTTTTTAAGCCACCTGGTCTGTTGTAATTTGCCATAGCAGCCTGAAGAAAGGAGCTAGAGATGGCTTCAAAGGAGTCGAAGACCCACACTGAGAAGGAAGGGTAGTATGGGTTAGAAAGAGAGGCTTGCAAGAGATGAGGGACGCCCTTGAGAATGATCAGATGGAATACACTGAGAGGCCAAGGTAAGTTTTGTTTAGCTCAGAATTTTAGAAATTGGAAAATTCAGTGGAAAAAAAAAGAATTTAAGTCCAGGTGGGGTGGCTCAAGCCTGTAATCCTACCATGCTGGGAGGCTGAGGTGGTGGATTGCCTAAGCTCAGGAGTTAGAGATCAGCCTAAGCCAGAGCAAGACCCCATCTCTAAAAATAGCAGAGTGTTGTGGCAATGCTTGTAGTTCTAGCTACTTGGGAGGCTGAGACAAGAGGATCACTTGAGCCCAAGAAGTTGATGTTGCTGTGAGCTATGATGCCATGGGACTCTACTGAGGATGAAAAAGTGAAATTCTGTCTCAAAAAAAAAAAAAAGAAAGAAAGAAAAAGAAAAAAAAATTGGATTTCTGAACATCCTTGAACAATAAGATGTGGCCAATATTCGGACTACATTTCTATATCTTAACTCTGGCTGAAGCCAAGGAGGGGTTGCTGTCATTAATGGGGTCTGGGGTCTATAGTTTCACCAAAACCTGTGCCATGCCCTATTCTTCCACCCTCCCCTTAATCATTTGCTTAACCCCTGCAAGCACTGGAATTTGTGATCTTAAATTTAGAAAGGAGTGTTTTTCAAAAGATTAATCTGATATTACCCATAAAAAAATCTGCTAAAAGGAATTCTAATAGTTAAGGATCAACCGCATTTCCATCCACAGAGATGAGAGACAAGAGCTAATCCTCCATTCAGTGTTTCCCCATCTAAGATGGTTAGATAGAGAGTGTTTCCTGTTATTCCTGTCTTTTCTACGGAAATTCCCCCTGGTTTGTTTAGCCTTTTCCTGTGGCTATGAATTTTAGATTTTTCATCACTGTTGGTGATGAACGCTGGAGTTGATGTTGATTTTCTCGTCTTTGTAAACTGTGAGCACCCCAGCGCTGTGCCATTTCCATGAGTCAGGCCCGCTTTGTGACAACTCAAGGCAACAACAAATATCTCTAAGTGCCTATGATATTCCAAGCCCTGGTCTAGGAATGTGAGAGGTTGTGGAATGAAACAGACAAAGCTGAGGAGCTGATAATCTCATGGGGGAGACAACACTAAGCAATGAACATAATAAGTAAGTAAATTACAATTATGTATGTGGGAAAATGATGTCTGCTAAGGAGAAAACCACAGAGTTGGGTGAGCCGGCTGGCCATGGGAGATTGCACTATTAAGAAAGGCATGAAGTAGAGGCCTTATTGAGAAGGTGACATTTAAGTAGACTTGGAGGAGGTTGTTGTGGGAAATTACCTTGATGCAATGGGAACCTCCCAGGACCAGGGAAGCTATTCTGCTATGGAACAGAGAGGCTCATAGACCAAATTAGGATGCTCAAATTATACAATTGTCAAATCAACCTAAAACACATGGTGAGAAGCAACAGGAAAGAAATGGTATAGGCTGATTCCCTTACCGTGGGTATCAGCACATAGAAGACCCCCATGGTGTGAATTTTGGGTCATACCTTGTTAATATGCTCCTTCTCTCTCTCTTTCTCTCCCCCATCTCCCACCCTGCCCACTGATAGTTTGGTTACAAGGACCAGATCTGCTCAGCAGACAAAGGTTCTGGGGGCCAGTGTGCACTTGCTCTATCAGAGAAACTCAGGGCCAAGTACTCTTGGCCAATAGCTGTGGCTCATAGGGCTGCTGAGCAGCTGTGAGCCTTCTCAAGTTCTCTCGGGCAGCACACACATAGAGTCAGTATAAGGATCACAATACCCGTGGCAGTGTGTGGCCAGTTTGGGGTGACACACTGTCAACCTGGAGGTGGGATGACCTATACCTTACTGTTAAATATTTGGTTCTTTCCTGCCTGTAATCCTAGCACTCTGGAGGCTGAGGTGGATGGAATGCTTGAGCTCAGGAGTTCAAGACCAGCCCGAGCAAAAATAAGACCCTTCTCTACTAAAAACAGAAACACTAAGGCAAGATGATCTCTGGAGCCCAAGAGCTTGAGGTTGCTGTGAGCTATGACACCACAGCACTCTACTCAGGATGCCAGAGTGAAGCTCTGTCTCAAAAAAAAAAAAAAGAAGAAGAAGAAATTTGTTCTTTCATTTCTTTCTTCATAGAGCTAACACGCTTGATTATTCCATTTCTAAAGTCATATGTTTCCCTCCTTATAGCTATCTTTAACATATCTTATGGGGCACTTACTGTTTTTAACCTACCTTAGGAGTTTTATCTATCACAAAGTTTTTCTTGTTTTTTAGAGCAGAATTGAATATTCTCAACTAATGTCCTGGATACTCATTATAAAGGTGAAGGGGTGATAAGGACGGTAGAGGGAAGAATACCCCAGCCAGAGGAACCAGCAAAGGCAAGAGTGTACCTGGCATGATTCTGGGGAAGCAAGAAAGGTGGCATGTCTGGGTGGAGCGGGTGAGTGGCGAGCGGCAGGAGAGCTGGTCCGATTTTGCTGGGCCCTATGATTGTAAGGTGTGCGTAAAACTAGCACAGATTAATTCTTCATTGACTCATACAGTCGACCCTTGAATAACAGGTCTTAACTCCGCAGGTCCACTCATTTCTCTGCCACCCCTCTTCATCCTCCTTCTCCTCCTCCGCCTGCTCAGTGTGAGGACCATGAGGGTCAAGACCCTTATGACGATCCACTGCCACTTAATGAACCCTAAACACATTTTCTTCTCCTTATGGTTTTCTTATTAACATTTTCTTTTCTTCAGTTTACCTGGTTATAAAAATACAGTATACAACATATGTCACATAAAAATATGTGTTAATCAACTGTTTGTGTTCTCAGGAAGGCTCCCGACCAACCACAGCAGGCTACCAGTTGTTAAGTTTTGGGAAAGTCAAAAGTTACCCTCAAATTTCCAACTGTGTGGTGGGTTAGCACCTCTAACCCCTGCCTTTTTCAAGGGTCGCCTGCACTACCAGCTTTATTTTTCCATCCCCTAGGACTTACCTTTTACTGACCAGTAGGAGGAAAATCACAGGAGTGCAGTGTCATGGAAGCTAGAGGAAGAGACTGACTTTCAAAAAGAGGTCAACTGTGTCATTGTCACTAACATGACTTTGATAAAGGATAGACCGCAGGGGAAGCTGAGACTAGCGTGGAAGAAAAGGCCATTTGAATTAGCAATAAAAGATGTCACTGGTGACCTTCAAGGGACGAGTTTCAGTGAAGCAGCTGGGGCAGAAGTCAGAGAGCTGGTGCTGCAGAGGAAGCGTGTGGGGAGGAAATGGATGCAGCGCTTCCTCACGCCCTGGCCTGTCAGAGATCACAGTGTCTCACGGCCGCCACACAAGAAAGCCCCCTCCCCTGGAGGGCTGTGGCCCCGGCAGTCGAGCACTTCCCATCAGAGCCCCACAAACCCAGTTCCCACGTCTCAGGCTGATGATTAAAGTATTTCCAGCAAAGTCTACCAGATTCTTTGAAAGGCCTTTGAGGTTGTTCATTCAAGCGAATCCATTTACTCATTAAATTTTTTTGTGTGAAGGAGGGAAAGATGACACTAGTAATTCTATTTGCTGATTGACACTTTCTCGTACATAAAGATCTATCATTTTTGTTCCAAAGATAATCTGCATCTCCATCTGTCCATTCTTGCATTCGTGCCTTTATCTATCCATTCATCCGCCATCCATCCTCTTCTTCTTGATAATTAGACAACTTTTCCTTTTCCCCAAACTGGTTTTTCTGCCTGTACTTTGAATTCCACCTCCTGCCCCCCTCCCCACAACTCCCTTCCCTCCGTCCTTGCTCTCCTGGGGAAACTCGTAGATCAGTAAATCCCTTTTTATCTCTGATTTTCAATCTCTCCCTTTCCTGGATTAAACCCAAGTTGTTTCTCTCTTTCTATCTTTATTTATTTATTTATTTGCATTTTTTTTTTTGGTGGGGGCCGGATTTGAACCCACCACCTCTGGTATATGGAGCCAGCGCCCTACTCCTTTGAGCCACAGGTGCTGCCCCCCTCTTTCTATCTTTAGAAAGATCACCTCTCTCCACCAGGTCCATCTGTGATTATTGCCCTTGGTCTTTCATGCAGCATCTGTATGAGCTTGTCCTGCCCTTGTCACTCTACTGATATCGCTGTTTCTAAGGCCCAGGCATGCTCCCATGTCTGCTCATGACACCCTCATGTACTTATTACATTTTGTATTATGGCTGCCTATTTTCCATTCTGTCTCACTCAATACATTCAACAGGAACAACACCATTTCATATGCACCCCTCTCCTCTGCATCTGGAAGAGTTTCTGGCTCACATCAGACAGTCAATGACTGTTGAATGAATGAATCAGTGGCTGTCTGAATGAATGAGTCCTTTTGGTGACCTCTTCTACGTTCTCCTTGGTGAAGCAGGTCCTCTTTTTAAAAAAAACAAACCATTCTTTCAGTAGTTACTCAGACAATAGCCCCTCTGGTTTTCATGCTAACTCTCTGTTCTTTTGTGGTTTCTTACCTTTAATGATGCAATTTCCTAGGAGTCTATCTTTGTTCCTTTCTCAGCACCACTGTCTCTCTACCTGGGCAAGTTCATCCCTAGAAATAGCTTTAATGACCACCTTATCTGGTCCTCCAGCTGATCTCTCTTCTGTACTTCTCCTGCCCATCCAGGTAGCTGCCTACCAAACAGCTCCACTTAACTATCTCATGGGGCCCTCAAGTCTAAAAGTGATACAACTGACCTCAGAATTCCTTTCTCAGTGAGTGCTATAGCAATCCATTTAGTTGCTAAAGTTGAAAATATGAGTATATTCCTAGATGTCTCCTTTGCTTTGATCTGTCTTTATTTTATTTTATTTTTTTGGAGACAGAGTCTCATTCTAATACCCTGAGTAGAGTGCCATTGTATCATAGCTCATACCAACCTCAAGCTCTTAGGCTCAAGCAATCATCTTGCCTCAATTTTTCTATTTTTTTTGTAGAGATGGGGTCTTGCTCTTTCCCAGGCTGGTCTCAAACCCCTGAGCTTAAGCAATCCACCTGCCTTGGCCTCCCAGGGTGCTTGGATTATTGGCATGAGCCACTGTGTCCAGCTCATCTGTCTTATTTAATCAGTTATTAACTTCTTTAGATCAGACCCCTAAGATGTATCTAAAATGTGTCCTCTCCCTCTCCACTTCTGCTATCATCCTCTGGGTGTCAGGGATGAGATTATAAAATTAGGTTCATTAGGATAGAGATGATGGGTCTGCTCATCTTCCCCCTCTGACCCCTTCCTGCGTACAATCACATACACACCCACCCATGTCTGAGCACACACAGAGAGAAAGCTGTGCTCAGGAGCCTGACTGTATAGGTAGTAGATTCCAGGCCTTCTGAGCACCTGTGAGACAAAGCAGTTAGCTCCTTTCTGGAGAAAAGAGGAAAGATTGGGAAGGAAGTACTGAAAAAATAGGGTGAGCATAATGGAATCGCCTCTCCCTCCGAAGTCTCTCACCTCACAGAAAACTCTTCCTTTAAGTAGTGTTGTAAAATGAAATAGAACAAAAAGCAGTAAAAAGAAACTTAAAAATATCTTGATGAAGACAATTCTGACCACATATTTCACAATCACGATGAACTTCCCTGCCTCTCTGTCACTAACTATACTGACTCTCCCCCACTAAAAACTTGTCATCACAAAATTGGAGCATGTCAACTTCCCTGCATCATTAAAAAAAAGGATCAAATGTTTGACAATGTGTGTGTAAGGCAGAAACTGCACAGCACGAACTGGGAGCTAGCCGGGCCTGCGACATCAGAGTGGTGGTGGAGACAGGCTTGGGTTCACATGGCAGGGGGACTGGGCAGTGCTGGGCGCATGCATAGATTTCCTGGTTTCTCCTGAACTCAGGGGAAACCGCTAGACCCTTTAGGGTAGCACCATTACTTGTGGTTGTTTACCTTGCTTGTGGTGACACTTCATTACGACTATTCTCATTTCTATTCTGGGGAGTGACACAATAGGTGTTGCCACTAAACCACAGGGCTGGGCAGGGCTACAGATAAGGTTAGCGAGTTTAGATTTTTATACTAAAGGTAAAAGGGGACCATTCGTGGATGTTAAACAGAAGATTATAGGATCAGATGTAAGTGATAGAAATCATCATAAAAATAGTCAATATTTATTCGTCTTTATGGTATGCTAGGCACTGTGGGAAATGCTTTGCTGGGCTTATCTTGTTTAATTTTTAAAACAGCTCTACAAGGTAGGTACTCTTCATTTTCATTATCTGCCATCACTCTGAGACCAGAATCATGACAAAGGTCAAGATTTCATTGCTAGGGGAGACTGTGTTTTCCTTATTTAAATCTCTGCCATCCTTTCTTTTCTTGTTTTTCACCAGTACCCTGTGTTTAATGGCAAAAAATGACATGTGGTGAAAAATGACAGCTGTATCCAAACACATCTGCCTTTCTTTTGCCTCTGAGTCTTCTTGGCATGTGCTGTTGGCTCTCAGGAAAGTTCTTTCTACCCTAGTAGAAAGAAGAGAGTAAGGTCATCCTTACTCTTCAAGGCTGCTCCATTACCACCTCCTCCAGCCCACCCTCTGCTCCTTCAGCCCATTCCCTGGCCTGATCCTGGGAATTTTTTTTTTTTTTTTGAGATAGACCCTGGGTAGAGTGCTGTGGTGTCACAGCTCACAGCAACCTCCAACTCCTGGGCTTAAGTGATTCTCTTGCCTCAGCCTCCCAAGGGGCTGGGACTACAGACACCTGCCACAATGCCCAGCTATTTTTTGGTTATAGTCGTCATTGTTGTTCACCAGGCCTGGGCTAGATTTGAACCCTCCAGCTCTGGTGTATGTGGCTGGCAACTTAGCTGCTTGAGCTACAGGTGCTGAGCCTTGATCCTAGGAATTTAACATAGGTCTCCATCCTCTCCCAGCCCTGCATGTTATGGGAGAACTCACCAGCCAACCCTGAGTAACAGTGAAGGAGCCTGGCCCTAGGTGTCACCACAGGACCCGTAGCTCCCAATTTGTCCCCACCTGAGATTGCCACCAGTGTGTCAAATCCCCAGAGAAATCCCAGTTCCTCTCAGGTGCCCTTATTACTAGAGCGCCAAGGGCTGATTGCAGAGAATCAATTGCTGCTTCACATCCCAGAAGCAAGGACCCTTCCAGGGCATGCATCCTCGCCAGCATGAGAGCTTTAAACTGCCACCTAACGATACCATCTGTGTCAGACATCATCTCGCATCAAACTTGCTCCCACCAGCCCTGACATGAAACGAAGTCACGGGAAGCCTCGAGTAAAGAAAAACTCACTGAGGAGAGAGCCCCAAAGCTAGCAGCAAAGTCCCTGCCTGCCTCCCTCCTCCCGTCCTTCTCACCTCCCTCCCTCCCTGCCACGGGTATCTCTGTGTGATCTATTACATGGAAATCACTGTGGAGAACTAAGATGTACAGAGCACCATCTTTACTCTCAAGAGGTAATTGTCTAATTATCTAGCAGAAATAAACAGACATGGAAAAACAATTTGTTAAAAGTTTATGCAGCAAAAGTAAGCGGATGGCATGGCCAGTTGAAGGAGACAGTATGAGACATGGTACTGGGAAGAAAAGCAATGGGTTCAGGGGTGTCCAACCTGTGGCCTGAAGGTCACATGCAGATTCCTTGAGGACTGTTTTGGTTGTCTGTGGTGTCAGATACTGCAGAAAGTATGCACAGACTTTTTCTTATGCTCATCAGCTTTTGATATTGTTTGAGTACCTAATGTGTGGCCCAAGACAACTCTTATTTTTCCCATGTATAGAAGAAAGAGAAAAGGTTAGATACTCCTGGTTAGATCATGATGAGGCTAAGATCCAGTTTGGGAAGGCTTGGCAAAGCATTTTTCCCACACATGGGGATGAACGTTTACTCCCAGGTCCCTTCCTTACCTGTCCTAGCAGAACACATGCCCAAGTATCCCTTTGGCAACTATCTCAGGCTGGTCTTATTTATAGATAGATGTGCACTGTGAATTGGAAGAGTGCCAAATGGGCCCTTGCTCTATCATCCCTTTCCAGCATCTAGCTGACTACTTTGATGCCTGAAGTTTCCAGATTAATTAGAATGGTTTCTGCGGGTCAGGCAACACATGTCCAGGAGGCCCCATTATACTACTAAGAGGTAACATCCACAGACACGTTAGCAAGGACTAGCCCACTTTTTCCCATTGGCTGGGTTTCAATTAGCTGTGAGTCAGATCCATGGGGAATGTGTCTCAAGACAAGTGCAATTTATTGAAAGTGAGGGGTTTGGAAGAGCTAGATCACAGAAGAAAAAAGATTGATGGGCAAGGGATGGAAGGAGGTGAAGAGAAAGAAGAGGAAGGGGCTTAGGGAGGGGAAAGAGACTCCTCCTACTTATGATTTAAGGTCAAGTGATATCTCTGGAGGGTATCAAAGAATTCTGAAAAGGCATTCTACGGTCATAGAAATTTGGGTAAATATAGACTAAATAAACTTAAAAATCTGTTTCAAAAATTCTTCTCACATTCTAACTTTTCCAGTGTGCCTATAAATATTAATAAAATGCCAATAATATCAATAATATTGGTAATAATAGCTAATACCTATTGAGATTTACTTCTTTTCAAGAACTATATAGTTTGTGCTCTGTATGTTGTAGTTACTGAATCCTTACAACCTTACAAGTGCTATTATTACAATTATTGTTTTATAGATTAAAAAAATGCAAACTTTTAGAAGAGGTTAAGAAATTTAGCTAAGGGCTCAGGCAGCAAAGCTATGGCACTGGATTCTAATTGTAATCCTTGCTTCGTTTCCAGCATAAAAACCTTAATTCATGATATTGAAGACATGTTTTGCAAGGGGTAAAGTTCTAAGGCAGAATTGGCAAACTTTTTTGGTAAAGGGCCGTATTAAAAATATGTTTGGGTCTACGGCCATACCAACCTGAACACGCCCAATCTCGTCTAAAAATATGTTTGGCTTTGTGAGCCACACCATGTCTGTCTCAACTACTAACTCTGTTATGGTGTGAACACATCCATAGGGGATATGTAAATAAGTGGGTGTGGCTATGTTCCAATAAAGCTGTATTTACAGAAAAAAGGAGAATAGCCTATTCTAAATTTTTATTTTATTTTTAAGTTTTGTTTTTCTTCAGTTTTTGGTTGGGGCTGGGTTTGAACCTGCCACCTCTGGCATATGGGACCAGCACTCTACTCCTCTGAGCCACAGTCGCCACCAGAGAATAGCCTATTCTAAAGATTGAAAAAGGCAAAATAGAATAAGTCGAATAAGTCAAAATCACCCTTCAAGGATCAATAGTTGCTTATGAGAACTACTACGCAATATACCACAAGAGCAAAAAAATAATGTTTTTGTGACTCTATGCATTTTTTTTTTTTTTTGAGACAGAGCCTCAAGCTGTCACCCTGGGTAGAGGGCTATGGCATCACAGCTCACAGCAACCTCTAACTCCTAGGCTCAAGCCGGTCTCCTGCCTCTACCTCCCAAGTAGCTGGGACTACAGGCACCCACCACAATGCCTGGCTATTTTTTGGTTGCAGCCATCATTGTTGTTTGGTGGGCCCAGGCTGGATTCAAACCCACCAGCTCAGGTGTGTGTGGCTGGCGCCTTAGCCACTTGAGCCACAGGCGCTGAGCCTGACTCTATGCATTTTAAGGATCTCTGTTTCTTTGATGTTAAAGACCAAGTAGTTTGAAATGGGAGAAATAAAAAAAAGGATGTAAAAGATTCCTCCACCATCTCCTTTTTTTTTGCAGGGTGAGTATAGTTGAATTCTAGTAAAATAAAATGCATGTCTGGTGCCATTACCAGATGGATTTTTCTCAAATGATTTAACTCCCTCTTACTTTGGGGAGAGGACAGAACATTTCATAGATTTAAAGATTCTTTCAACATTCTTGAGAAAAAACACTTGTCTGGGGTTATTTCAACATCCCCTCCCAGACCACAAGGAAAAATCACATTTAGAAAATTAGCTGGAAGAAATAGTTTGATGTTGAAAGAGTTGAATTACTAGTCCTGGAAGTTACATACTGACTAGATACTGTGGGGGAAGTATCTTGCCTGAATTGTGGATATGAATTCTTTGGAGATGTTACAACAGTGAATTTCTTGAGACCTCAGGAGAAAAGAAGGGCTTTGTTGTTATTGTTCACTGTAGGAAATTAGACTAGGTCTGATTTCAGGGAAATCAAGAGTAGCCCAAGAGAAAGTAAGCGTATTTGGAGTACCTTGAAAAGTACTAAGAAGACTCCTTTCCCTGTCAAATATCTCCTAACTGGAGGCTAGTAAGTCACTAACACAGATTTATTTTTTTGTGGCTAAATCTGTGCTTTCTAAGACTGTTAGCTTAAGTTATAAGTGCCCTCAAAGTATTAATGAGGGATGTAGGGTTGTATTATGGCTCCATCCAGGCTCGACCACATCCTAACTTGAAAGCTGGGACCATTCAACTCTTTAGGCCTGCATGTCCTGATAAAATTCAAGTATGATAATATTAATGCCTACTTGCTAAAACACGAAGATCCAAATATCGCATAAATAAAGCATTTGGCTCAATGCCTAGATTCTGAGTGCTCATTAAACCTTAGCTGTTAGGACAGGCTGTGAGTGCAGCTTTGTTAGCCATTATCAGCACAGCACGTGTAGTTTTATCGGTATGATTTCCACAGCAATAACAATAGCTCCTTAAGAACATTGAACAAGCCAGAGAAAAAGAAATCTTTCTTGCTCTGTGAGGGGGAAATGAAGATATAACTGTGGGTCAGGCAGGAAAGGAGGACACTGGCACGAAGTATACCCAGATTCTAATCCTGATTCTAGTACTTGCAGTACTTGGCAAATTAACTTGGAATATACTTAATTCTCTGGGCTCCAGGTTCTATTTATGTAAAAAAAAAAAAAAAAGTAGAAAGCAATACATACCTGCTTTCTAAAGCAGTACGTGGAATAAGATGGGGGAGGATGAATGACTACTTGATAAATAACATTTACCTTAAGTAGGACTCCAACAGTTTGGAGCTCTCTTTATGTTATTTGAGACAGGGTCTCTGTTGCGTGGGCTAGAGTGCTCTGGTGTCAACATAGCTCACTGCAACCTCAAACTCTTGGGCTCAGGCTTTCTGAGTAGCTGGGACTCACAGGGATTTACCACCTTGCCCAGCTAGTTTTTGCAGAGATGGTCTTGCATGCTGCCCAAACTGGTCTTAAACTCCTAACCTGAAACAATCCTCCTGCTTTGGCCTCCCAAAGTGCTTGTTTTACAGGTGTGAGCCACCGCTCCTGGCCTGTATTTATTGTTTATTTTTCCCATGTGAACTTAATCTATATTGGAAGAATGCTACGTTCAAAAGTTATTCAGCCTTGAAGAGGAAGGAAATTCTGACTTATGATACAACATGGATGAATGTTGAGGTTATGCTAAGTCAGTCACAAAAAAGGCAAAGACTGTATGACTCCACTGATGAGAGGGTGACGGACCGAGAGTAGTCAAGAGGCAGAATGCAGATTAGTGGTTGCCGGGAGCTGGGGGCAGGGGAATATGGGAGTTATTGTTTAATAGTATAGAGTTTCAGTTTTACAATATGAAAGAACTCAAAGATGGACAGTGGTGATGGTTGCACAACATTATGAATGTATTTAATACCACTGAACCATACATTTAAAAATGGTTAAGATGGTAATTTTTATATCATGTGCATTTTACCACAAAAAGGAAAAAGTTAACCGAGAGAGAGCTGCCATCTTCTTAAGGGTGAGGCTTCCTGGTCACGACACCCAAGACACGTCTTTATTTTCGTTCAGAGCTATTGTGCTTTCCAGCTGCACTTCAAGATTATCCTCATGTCTATTTCCACATTTCTTACTAACTTTTTTATCTGGATATTTTATCTTTTTAGATGCTATGTAGATATGGTCTTCTATTCCATTTTATCTTCAGACTGTCATTTAAAAATAAAACTTTAAGACACACCACGAGGCAGACTGTATGTTGCAATAAGTAACTTGTCAGGTCAGTCAAAGAAAGGCAAAGTGAATCAATTTCAGAACCACTTCAATCAACAAAATTTGTGCAGACACTTGTCCCCACCATTAAGTCACTGTATTACCCTCTAGTCACACAGCGTCTAAAATCTAAACAGCCTGACTTCACCACTATATAATCTGTGCAGGTACTAAATTACACCAGTACCCCATAAAGTTTTGCAAATTTATAAACACTGCTTTGGGCATTTTTTTCCTTGCTATTTGTAAGATTTAAATTTTTTTTTCACATATTTGAAACTTTTTTCTTTTATAATATTTTCTCATGTGCACATTTTTCTCTGTCTCAAGATCCGTGAAATATTTTTCTTTATGTCATTTCCAAATTTTCAAGAACAGTGTTTTTGTTTCTGAAAAGGGTCTTGTCAAACAGATATTAAAGATATAATGATATAAATAATATGGTATTGATAGAAGAAGCTACACATAAATCTCGTGTGGAAATCTATGTACAGAAATTTAATCTATGATGATGTTGACATTTCCTATCAGTGAGGCAAGATGAATTTATCAATAAAAGGATAAAATCTTAATAACACAGAGAGACAGCTGTCATTGGACATAACAAAATACCAAAGCACAATCAGAGACACACTTATAAAAGGATTTTGTCCTTATTTATAACTCCTTGACTGTCTTCTGTTGGGTGGGCTTAGTCCCTGATAGGCCTTCTGTTTTGCTGAGGGTCTAACTGTGAGGATACAAATACAGAGCAGGCTGGATTGGTGGGAATAGATGGTTATGTAAAAAATGAAAGACAGAGTTAGACTTCTAGGGAAAGCTCCTGCAGTGTGAAAGCCTGAAGCCAGCTGAGCCAGAAATTGGAGGGGAAGGAGTGAGAAGGAAGCCTCTACTTGGATAGAAAGTTTGGAGGAAGCAACATGGTGCTCTTGGATATGCAAATTTCTGTGTTGAGAGCTATGTCACCCTTCTCCGACTCTCCTGTGAAATGGTCATGAGCAGCTGAGAAATCTATGCTTTTGAATATTTATACTTATTTTAAAAACCCAGCAATCCATAAACATTTTTATTTTTCCAGCATTGGGTTACTTCTCCCTATTCTGACTGCACCGTTTACTTCTCCCTATTCTGACTGCACCGTGTGACAGTTGTTTCTGTTTGTGACTTTTGTGATGAACAGTTTTATGAAGCAAATAGTTTCTCTTTCATTTACAGCAATTGACTACAATACGCCTGATGCTGGTTTGCAGTTTGGCTGAAGAGGAGAGAGCACTGTGGAGTTCATTCGCACCTGCGTGGCCTCCACCTGTGTTCTTCCAGATGACCTCCACGTTGTTGGTTGCTGGCTTCTTGTTGGGTAGGTTTTTGGCTCTAATGTCATCATGTTTTAACTTTTTCTTGGGATATATCTGTATCAAAAATTACCTTATTTTTGCTCCTTCCTTATTCTCTTCCCTCCCTCCGTCTCCCCTTCTCTCTCTCTCTCTTCCTTTCTTTCTTTTGATAGAGTCTTCACTACACTGGATTGCAATGGCATCATCATAGTTCAGTGCAACCTCAAACTCTTGGGCTGGAGCAATTCTCCTGCCTCAGCCTCCTGAATAGCTGGGACTATAGTCATGCATTACTACGCCTGGCTAGTTTTTCTAGTTTTTGAAGAGTGGGGAACTCACTTTTGCTCAGGCTGGTCTAGAACTCCTGAATAGGCCTGCCTCAGCCTCCCAGACTGCTAGGATTATAGGCCAATTTGTTTATATCTGGTCTATTTATTAATTTATTACAGCTTCTCTCTTTCAAAGCTCTGGGTGGGTGTGGGCGTTCTTTGTTAACTGCTAGATTCCTAGTGTTCAGAATAGTGGCAAGTGGTAAGCCCCTAAAAAATATCTGTTGCATGAATAAAACATAGTTAGGCTTCTATAGGTTTTTCGCTTTCTTAGGTTTCAACTTACATCTGCTGCACTGGCTGCAACATACGTTTCACATAAATGAGTTTGTCCTCATTGCAATAATTAAGGGATTGTATGACAATGATGAATTGAGGAAATGACTTTCTAGTCCCTTCTGCACTAGCTTTTTAAAATCAAGTGTCCCTATAAAATAATAAAAACAGATATATAAAAGATAAAATAAAACCAACAACCTCAAGCAATTCAAATGTTAAAAATTTAGCCACATACAAAAAGAAAGGAAGAATTAGGGTAGAAAAGAATAGGTGGACTTGGTTTGTACTTGAAAGTATTTCTTTTCACTTGGTAACGTGCCCTACTTCTCTTCTGTGTGTGATGCAAACTGTCGTTCCAGCAATATATTTATTTCAGTTCATTTATAAAACCTCTTTTGTAAAAGCACATAACAACTGTAAAATAGCAGATAAGAAAAAATAGCTCAGGCTCGGCTCCTGTGGCTTAAGTGGCTAACGTGCCAGCCACATACACCTAAGGTGGTGGGTTCGAATCCAGCCTGGGCCCACCAAACAACAATGATGACTACAATAAAAAAAAAATAGCCAGGCCTTGTGGCAGGTGCCTATGGTCCCAGCCACTTGGGAAACTGAGGCAGGAGACTCGCTTGAGCCCAGGAATTGGAGGTTGTTATGAGCTATGATGCCACAGCACTCTACCCAAGGGGATAGCTTGAGGCTCTGTCTCAAAAAAAAAAAAAATAGCTCAGAGCAGAAAACTATCTTGGTTAAAGATTTGGAGTACAATACATTATATTTTAAAATAAAAATTTATTAGGTTCAAAAATATCTTTTACCAAAGCTAGTCTAGAACTAGTCCAATAACATTAACTTCACCCACGTTTACTGAGTAGAGAGAAAAACTGAAAGATGAAAAATAATACAACTTGACCTATTCAACTCAAGCTTTCAGAGAAAAAAAGCAAAAAAGTAAACCAAAAATAGGAGGAACAAATAAATAAAAATAAATTGTAGAAATTCATGAATTAGAAAGCAAGTATAAAATGTGAAGGTAAAAGTTAGTGAGTTTGACTATGAAAATGAAAGGTTTCTGTTAAGTAGCTAACCCTAGGTGAAGTTAGGAGACACGCAATTTATGAAGAGTTAGGAGACATGCAATATTTGTTAACTAATAGGTGATAATGTCTAGGAAATACAATGGATTTCTGCAAATGAACAACCACATCAACTGCCAACAAGTGAAACATCCTGAAAGAAAATGAAGAGCAAAGATTCCAAGAAGCAGAATAGACAGCAAGCAGGTGTCTCAAAAGCTGGTCAGCCACTAAGAATCAGAGTGTTTCAATGAAAATAATGAGAAACAATTTTATTCTCATAAGACTAGTAAATAATTAGAAAATCAGATATTAGCGAGCGTTAGCAGGGATGTGCAGGAAATGAGAGCCTTCTGGGACTGTGGTGGAATTGTAAAGTGAGGCAGCCATCCTAGAAAGCAACCTAGGAAGCACTAGGCACGTGTCTACGCATGGTGTGCTGGCCATAGTTCTGGGTATAACCCATGGCTAGTACGTCGAATTTGGGCCCTGCTAGAAAAATGGTTTTTAGGTCTCCTAATAAGGGTGAACTTGGCAAAAATCCTTACATGCTATTTGTACTTTTATACAATCTAGACTTTGACTGCCTTCCAGATGATGGGGCTTGGGAATTTGTTTTACCTTTTAATCCTAGCACTCTGGGAGGCCAAGGCAGGTGGCTGGCATGAGCTCAGGAGTTCCAGATCAACTGGGCAAGAGGGAAACTCAATCTTTACTAAAAATAGAAAAACTAGCTGGGCATTGGGGCAGGTGCCACTAGTCCCAGCTACTTGGGAGACTGAGGCAAGAGGATAGCTGGAGCCCATGAGTTTGAGGTTGCTGTGAGCTAGGATACCAGGGCACTCTACGCAGGGGGGAAGCGTGAGACTCTGTCTTCAAAAAAAAAATTGAACAACAAGAAGAATTTGTATTACCTTTCCCTACCTTTCATTGTCCCACTAGAAATTTGGCCATATGATAGGGGATGTATTAGAGAATATTCACTGAAGAGATACACATGGCTGCCAAGGTCCAGTCATAGGATGTGCATAGGTGAAATATGGTGCAGGGATACCCTAAGTTACTACAGAGCTGTTAGAAGAGGCGGACTGGCTGAGCACAGAGGGAAGCTGGTCCTCCCATACTGGCCACATCCTCATGCTCGAAATCTGTGTTGCTATGAGTAAGTTAATGATCTTGAGGTGGGGACATGATCCTGAGTTATCCAGTTGGGTCAATTTGGTAACAAGTTCCTTTGTCAGGGGGTGTCCGTAGGATCAACAGTCAGGAGTGGAAGATGTGATGAAGGAAGAGGTTGGAGTGAAACACGGGAGGAGTCCTGGACTGACTCCTCAGAAAGAGCCAGAGCTGCCCTCACCTTGACTTCAGACCAGTGAGACAGATTTCCAACTTCTGACCTCCAGAGCTGTAAGACAATAATTTGAAGCCACTAAATTTGTAGTAAGTTGTTCCACAGCAATAACTGATGAAGGCATTATGTCAATTATATCACAAAAGTAGTATGAGCATAGAGTGTGGATAGATTTTAAACATCACAGAGTTAAGTGAAATACATTTTTTAAAAGATGAGTTTTTTCTACCGTACACACAGATCCAAGAACTGGAAGAATTCTATTCAGGAGAAGGGGATGGAAGTGGTGATTGTAGTAGAGTGAAAAAATAAAATAATTAAAATAATCTTGTGTGTCTTATACAGAACCATTATGATGAGATTCTTAAGGAGAGAGAGAATGGCCAACACATCTCTGCATCTGAGACGCCCCGTAACAGGCCTCCTATCACATTTACCAGGAAGAAGGAAAGCAATGGAATAGAATTGGCTCCAGATTTATCTATCCGGCTTTACAAAAACGATTAAACCCCTGGCTTCTGTGACCACAAAGAAAAGGGAGAAAACACAAAAACACATCATTTGTTGTGAGAAATGGGGTAGTAGAAATTAGATGGTACTTAGAAATTAAATACTTAGAAATAGATGGTACTTAGAAATTAAATACTATTACAACATGAAGCACATAAATTAAATATTTATATGAAATAAATCTTTTCGGGGGAGTATAAGTTACCAAAATGACTCAAGCAGTGTTTAAAAGAAATCTCAATTTGGTGCAAACCCAGAGGAACTGGTGATGTCCTCCAAAATTGAATCCTCTTGAAGCTAGTTCCAGATATGTTGAAAAAGTAATTCACCAATATGTTTAATACATAGATGATTCCCAGGCTGTTTAATATGTTCCAGAACATAGAAAATGATGAAACCTTCTGTTCTACCCTTCATAGTAAGCACAGGTAAGAGTAGCAGTGTGGTAAATTAGGTGACCTATCTTCCAAGCATGTGTGTTCCACTGTGGGTTGGATGCCCATGGTCAATGCACCCAATAACCGGCTGCCTTAGCGCTTCACCTGTCACACAGGTGCTTCACAAATGCCGGTGTCAGCTCTGCCCCTCCCTCCCCAGCCCTGTCAGAGCGTCACTGTTGGGTTTGCTGTTACCTCTCCTCTCCAGCCGCAGGCTCCATCCCAGGCCAGTCTCTTAGCCATTTCTGATCCAGTAGAGCCCCAGTCCTCTCCTTTCTACCTCTTCAAAGTTTTTGTGACTTTCATAGGTTCTGGACCAAAAGGAGTTGTGCTGACCACTGAATTCCGACACTGCTCCCTGGCTCTCCAGGCCGTCCCCACCCCACACTGCTCATCTCACCCCCCCGCCCCGGAGGCTCCATCTTCACGGCAAGGATTCTGCCTATGTTCCTGTGAACATGTCTAGTTCTACCCTGGGGTTTGCTGAGGGTGACACGGACACCTGGAGAACAGCAGGCAGCAGATGCAAGGGATTTGAGAACCCGTTCCCTGTGGATATTGTCTGTAGACTGACTATCTCCTACCCGAGGGCGTTGTCCAGCACACAGAGTGTGGCTGTTTTTCCAAATGAACTCTTCTCAGTCTGGGTTCAACTGAGAGACAGAAAGCACACAACAATATGAAACCAGAGAAGTTTAATATGAAGAATTATTAAGTTGTAATGGAAGAATTACTATAAAAATATAAATAGAAATTTAAAGGGTATCCCAGGATTAACGGTACAAGAAAGGACAAGTTGGCAAGAGTGTTGTCCCCCTCCAGGGCAGGCTCAGACCTTGCTGCAGAGGTGTATCGACAATCTGCTAAATGTCAGAGGAGATGTGTGTCTGCCAGGAGCAGAGCTGGCCCGTGCTGCTGGGCAAACGGAGGCTGGTGGTCAGATGCAGAGTCAGACCGCTGCTAGGGACGTGTTGCAGGGCTGTGAGAAGCCAGTCATGGGCTCGAGATCAGGCCAAAGTCACTGAGGGACTGTGCCTCTGGGCATGTGGGAGGGCAGGGTACACTGATGTCCTCCCCACCCCCTAGTACCACCAATCGATTGTGCAATGGGAGCAAGAAGAACAAAAAGGAGCACACCAGGACCACGAGGAGAAGCCCCCTCTCTCCTGCAATGTCATCCCAGTGGCCACTGCTAACAAAGCTTAACACGCTCATGGGGAAGGAGAGATGCTTGAAAGGCCTCGTCCACGTCTGCTGCACAACTGCTAAAGGAATTTGGAACTGAGAGGCAGTAAGTTGAAACCTGGCCCAGCACTGGTGGAATTAGCGGCATATACAGTGATTTCAAAGCTCTGTTAATTCCTAGTTGATTTTTATGGCCATATATTTCTCAATTAACAGATATAAAGAGGATGACCATTAGGCGTGTGGGGAGTCTACAAGCCGTTTTGATGTTAAATGTGAGCTCTTCTCCTTGACAACGTGGGAATATGCCGCTCTAACAAGCCTGCCAGTGACGGCCACCTGTTGGCTTGATTCGAAAATAGCATCTCCCCGTCCATCTGTCAACTTTCTGGAACTCTCGTGTTCTCCACTCTAGTGGGAATCATTTGCATAAATTGTGCTGGTAGCTTCTGAGTCCCTTGCCTATTACTTCTTGACCTTCTGGGTCCTCGCATGCAATTAGGCCCTGCAAATACCTGGTCTTTCCTCAAACTGCCTGTCTTCTTCTCTCAAAAAGCAGTCTGGCCTTTCGCCCCTCTTAGAAGTTAGGACAACTGACTGAATGAAGCAGTGAATGAATGAGTGTCCGATCCCCTGCTGCAGAGTTTCAAGGCTTCTTACAAAGGACACACACAAAGCATCATCGTAAGTGCTATTACCAAGAAGGGCATCACTTTTAAAGAACAGTTTCTTTGCATTTCCGTGCATCTCATTTGCAAATGGCAGTTTTCTTTTTAAAGGAGTGGTTTCTACTTTTATAACCGAGCTCAACCGAGCAATTTAAAATTCTGTGGCTTGTGCATGAGCTGCAAGATTTGGTCATTAGACTGTGCTCACTAGCAAACCCAAATGTCTAAGCATGGCAGGGGCAGTCACTCGCAGTCCCAACCTTGCAGGTACAGACACTTTGCCGTCCCACACGCTACATCACCTGGTCTGGAAGATAAAATCCATCTCACGCTGCATCTGAGAACACCGACCTGAATGACATTTTCCAGGAAGTAGGTGAGAGTAGGGGAGAGGGGGAAAGGAGGGAGAATTAAGAGAAAAAGTTAGTTTCATTTAAAATGAAACAAGTAGGTCAGCTGACACTGTGCTAACTGTGCCCGCTCTCTTTGCAGGTTAAAATTTTACCTTAAGCTCAACAACTTCTGGGTAAAAGAAAAAAGGAGAAGACAACTCTGGGATACGAATTGTGAAACTTGTCATGGTGATGTGATACTTTAATTTGGTTAAAATGAATGAAAATCTAAGTCGGGACAACTTCTGGCTGACACAGATAAGGAGTCACGCTCAAGTGCACAGAAGCTTTCCCATGAGCCGCTTGTTTTTGGTTTTAATAAGGCTCTCTCTCTTTACACGGATTACCGGTAAATTCTTCTGCTAGTTTAAGGCTAGAAAACAAATGGGAACCTTGAGGTTTTTCCCCACAAGGTGGCTATTTCTAATATCAAGATTGTCACAGACAATTGGGGGGAGCGTAGGGTGAGAGAAAGCATCAAAGGGGTGTTTGAGGGTGGGGAAGTAACAAGAAGAAACTCACGCTTAGAGGAGAATATTATTACAGGTGTCGATGTACACAGCAAAACAGCCTAACAGGCTGAGGTGGTAATTCAAGTCTAATGAAATCCTCAGAAGCTTACTAGTCAAGCCTCTTTCTGTATAAACGAGGAAAGTGAGGCCTTGAGATTCTAGAGCAGTGGTTCGCAACCTTCCCAATGCCGCAACCCTTTAATACAATTCCTCATGTGGTGGTGATCCCCCCTACCATAAAGCAATGAAGATAATTTTATGGTTGGGGGTCACCACATGAGGAACTGTATTAAAGGGTCATGGCATTGGGAAGGTTGAGAACCACTGTATAGAGGAACTTGCCCCAAATCTCATTCCAGGTTGCTGGCAGAGCTATGGGTAGGGAAGCTACAGAGACTGTCCTTTCCCGCCCCCCCAACATCACTGAGCTTTAGAGATGATGTGGCACTCGTATTTTTTATGTTGTATATTTTTAAGTGACCTAATAGATCCCAGGGAATTATTTCCCATTTGAGATCTTACATTGTGAGTGTTCTCTTCTCTAACCACAATCTCCTTGCAGGGTTTCTATCCCCTTTCTCCGAGTCCACTTGTTTTCTAACCAGAGCACAACTGTTCCGTGACATGCATCTTAGCTACTCTGCGTCTCCCCTTCAAACAGGGTTGTTATAAAGAAGAATTTAGTTAATATAGGTCAAGTACTTAGGATAGTACCTGGGATGTAAGTGCTCTCTACAAAAAAATTCATCTTTTGTAGAGACAACAGAATACGAGGAAGTTTTTTGTGGTGGGTTTTGTTGTTCTATTCTGAAAAATTCACAACACCTGGGCCTGAGCTTAGGTCAGCTGGTGAAGATTGGCTTTAAGGTCCTGAAGTTAACTGCATTCTTAAGGACCTCATAGTGAGCACCATGGATGTGGGTCACTGCAGGGTACAGTCTAGGAATAGAAAAGACTGAAGGGTTGCCAGTGTGTGCAGAGGAGAAAGGGGATAAGAAAAGTGGGAAATTAGAAGGTGATGCACATTTGAGGACCCTGCAGCATCTTTCAGTCTCAAAGAGTGTGTGTGCGAGTGTGTGTGTTTCTGCTAACAATCTGTACAGTTTTCTGGGTATCCAGATATGTGTGGTATTATGATCACAATGGAGAGATAGTGTTTTGATGCTCAACTCTCCACTTGCTGACCTTTCACTGGAGTTAAAGTTCTGTGTGTCCAATAGTTCACAAGGCATCTTGCCTTGAATATCCAGCTATCCATTCAGCACAAGTTCACGATCATGGAGCCACCTCTGTCCAAAACCCTTATTTATGCGATTGGTAACATATTTCCTTCAATTATTCAGGCTTAAGATGTGTACTTAATTTGTAACTCTTTACTCTTATGATTCTTATGCTAGCTAAGTAATTGTGAGTATGCTGTTTATACTTCTGGTCTTTATTCCCTTGTCTATAGTTTATAGTTAATTTTAACTATGTCATAAGGGTTGTTGAAAAGGACAATAATATTGAAAAGAAAAATATGATTCTAGCAGTGGTATTGCCATTATTCTTTTCAGCAACCCTTATCAGGTAGTTAAAATTCACTACCAAAATAATTATGATGTGTGGTAGAATAGTAGTAACATTAGTCATAAGTAGAAGGTATTAACAGCAAAGTAACAGAGTGGTAGTCATATTAGCTGACATTTACTGAGCCTTTGTATTTTCCCATTTAATCCTCATGACTCCCCTATGAGGTACGTGGTATCTTTATCCTTAAGTCACAGAATAAGAAAATGAGGCTTGTGGAGGCTCATCTGAGTATTTGCTGTGTGTCAGGCGCTTTTCTAGAAGCTTTAGATTCAGCGGTACAGAAGACAGGGTCCTGGCTCTTGTGGAACTTACAACCCCAAGTGGAAAACCAAGTCAATAAGCAAAATCATTACAGACTGTGAAGAGGCCTGTGAAGTAAACAGCAGATCTGGTCAGAGAGAGTAGTAGGTGGTTGGCTCACTGAGTAGGTAGAGTAATTCCTGAAGGCGTCTTGAGCAAGGTGACCTTGAAGCTGAGCTATAAGGGATTAGGAAAGTTTCAGCCCTGAGAAAGACGGAGGGAGAGCGCCAAGGCCTCCAAACAGGAAGGAGCTGGTGTGATTGAGAGGTAGAAAGACAGGCAGGGGCTTCAGCACAGTGGGGTAGGGGGTTGAGCGGTGGGGCTGGGGATTGCTCCACAACTGTGGCAAGGAGCTGGGAGCTTTTTCTTACGCAGTGGGAGGTGGACTAGTGCAAAATTTGAGCAGCAAATGACTGATCTAAATTAAAGTTCTAAATATCCCCTTGGCTTCAGTGTGGCCAAAGGTCTATTCGGGTGTAAGGGAGGACGCTGGGAGGCCAGATGGGCAGCTACTGCAGCAGTGGTGGCAGGACACGGTGAGTGGGAGTGGATACCATGGGACAGGGGCCTGTTTCTGGGGTGGAGTCTTTGTGACTGGCTGGGGGATGTGGAGGAACATAAGAAGAAGGCAGAAGCCACAAAGAGGCTCCTAGTTTAAGGACCTGGGTGCACAGCAGTGCCAATAACTGAGTTTGGAGGACTAGAGCAGAAATAGGTTTTGAGAAAGAGAAATGGGACACGCAATCAAGAGTTCCATTTTGGCCATGTAAAAAAAAAAAAAAAAAAGATGACCAGGCAGCCAAAAGACGGGTCCATTAGAAGAGGTCAACAAGGGGATTGGTGTGCTTGCACTTAATGGGCACAATGTGAGGGTATATGGCACATGTCTTGGGTGTGGGCCACAACTACAACAGGAACTTTACCTAACAAATGTAAATATTGTAACCTAATTGTTTGTACCCTCACATTAATCTGAAATAAAGAAAAAGTAGGGATCAATTAGAAGAGGTCAGTGAATACATGGATCTGGATGAGGGGTCTGGCTACAGGTAAACATGTAGAATTATCCACATATACATGGCCTTGAGAACTGGTGGTCTGGAGGTGAAAATACACACAGAGAAGAGAAGGCACCTCAGGACGGAGTGCTGAAGAACCTTAACCTCTGTAGGTCATGTAGGAGAAGAGTCCAGGGATATGAGAAGGGAAGCTTGCACCAGCTCACCCAGTGGGTAAGGAGCTGAGCTGAGATGGCCAATGCAACGTTTGTGAAGAGTCCTGACGGCCCCCTCCCTGCAGCCTGAATTGCTGCAATAGCCTCTTCCATCTCAAGCCGTCGTCTGACCTTCAAGGCCAAGTTTGACTCCTCCCTACTTCTTCACCTACTGTGGCATCACAGATGTTCCTAAACACTCCACAACTTGCAATGTTCCAGGTACTTGTAGGGTACCATTTTTACGTAACAGTCACCATCACAACAATAATATTCATTCGTTCCCACATGCTTGCTGTGGGCCAGGCCCGGTGGAAGCCCCCGGGCAGATGCCAGAAGCAAAGCAGATGAGGTCTGTGCTCCCGTGGCCCTGGCACTGGGGAGGAAGCTTCCCCAAGGCCGGTTTTCCCATCTGAGCCACCTTACAGATCAGGCTCATTCTCACTTCCACAAATGTCCACTCTGTCCTCACCCCCTTTCCACCCCTCCATTATGCAAATTCTCCACTTCCATAGAAGCCAGATAGGCTAAAAATAGCCTCTGTCATGTTCCCACATGTGAGCACTGAAATATCTAAACATACACACTGCCTTCTCACCTCTCCTCTCTCCCTCAGGGATGCACACTTGCCTACAGAGAGCCTTCCAAACAGAGACATTAACATAGAAGCCTCTCCCAAGGTCACCAAACCTCCATATACCAACCGAACCAGAGAGAGAAATCTTGAGAAAGAGATGCCCAGGAGAGGAGGGGTGTGAGTGTGAAGTTGGATGCGTACAGCAAAAGAGTGAATTCGGGAGAAACGGGTGCTGTAGAGAAATGAATAGGAGCTGGCACATGAATAGTCTGCAAAAGAACCCTGGGATACCCGGACAGAACGCTAAACCCGAAAGGCTTTTGTGGTATTCTGAGCTTCTCTGTCTAACTCGTTACCTATAGCTAAGGCCCAAACCAGTGAGAGTCACTTCAGGGCTCTTCTCAGGATCCCAGGCTGGGCAGAAGGCTCTCGTAAGGAAGGTCAGTTCATCTCCCGCAAGCACAGGCTATATTAGGGAAATTTCACTGGGTGTTAACCTATTTAACTCTAAAGCCTTCTCGACTGGGCAGATTAGTCTAATGCCCTGCGATGGGGTTGCGCAGATACTGCTCACATATGCTTACCTACTGAATATACAAATAACTTCCCCTAGTACAAATGACATTATCGAATAGTGAATTCTGACTTACCACACGCAAAGGATCATCTCTATTAAAGAACAGGAGGAAATTACCTAATTTCCTAGTATTCCAGTAGATGGAGCTACAGCCTTGAAGGGCCGAGAATCTTCAGTCGCTAGTGCCCACCCCTCAGGAAAAAAAGAAAAGAAAAAGAAAAAAAAAGTAATGCCAAGAGGTGGGGGGAGGGAGGGGAACAAGGAGAATTACAAAAAAAGGAACACTAGTTGGTGTAGAACTATACTGTGGTCGGACGAGTACCTGTCCCAAAGTCTGACCCATCGTGTGGACAGAAGGACTTCATGGGACATAATCTGATGACCGACTGTAGCTTCAGTTTAGAATAGCCGTTCTCCCTGCCTTTTCCGCTTTTTCTCTCCTGTCCTTTGATTCTTCACATATTCATGCCCTTTGGACACCAACCTCCTGTCAAAATGTCATGGAAAATTCTGTGAAACTTGGGGGCAGGGGTCAAACTAATGTCAAAGGGAGAGGCATGTGATAAAAATAGTCCAGTGGAGGTTCCCACCTGTTTCCCATGTTGTAGCCCCGAGCTCTAGGCAGTGTTTCTTGAAGTGTTTTCCCAGCCCTCTGCATCAGTGTCATCTGGGTTGTTTGTCAAAAATTCCAATTCCCAGGCCACACCCCAAAGACTCTGATTCAGTGCTTCTGGGCTGGGACGCCTCAAACGGTGTTTCTGCAAAACCAAGCTTTAGAATCTCACTTGTAGGGGAAGCAGAGCCAACAAACTCTCATTCTTAATCCTGAAATCTAAAAAGTACTGAAGACTCTCAAAACGGGAAGTTTTTCATAGTTCATTGTGGAGGCCAAATCTGACCCATAAGGTAACCTGAACTGATATATGATTCTTAGTTATTGCGTATAATGTGAACATTCACACACTGTTCTGCAGAAGTATTCAGTCTGAGTAGAAGCTGCTCCTCTCACCTCTGCTGGGGGATGTAATGGGATGGATGGTGCACACTCTACTGAATAGTCTTTCGAAAATTCAAAGACTATGAATTATGAGACACAAGTACCATGTTCTCACATCCCCTGATAGATGGTATTTGAAGCGGTTCAATTTAGGTCTGATAATTAAAAAAAAAGAAATATTTACATACGTATGTCAGAAGACTTCATCTTTCTGGGTTCTGATCCCTCTCCTGAAAACAAGGAAGGAAATGATACTGGAAACCTCCTATCTCTAAAATTTTGGTCACACCTCTCGCTCTCTTAAGAAATGTTCAGGCATTACTGCCACAAAGGTTAGGCTGTGGTGTCTTATTACTCTTATCTAAAAATTGTAAAAGGTAAAAATATTTTTCTCCCTTTTAGATTTCCAGACAGATTCTTGAGACATTTTCTTTGGAGTTGTGAAAGGACATTTACACAAAGTCTATACGTTTTGATAGATTATTGAACTCAACAAAACTGCTATGAAAACTACCAAAATACAGAAATAATCGTGAACTCCAGAGAGTGTTATGGAACATTGTGGAAGAACGTATTACTTAGTTACAAGGACTGAAGAGATGTAAATTGAGAGAGCTGCAAAGGCCTCCACTCTACCTACACTGCCAGCGGCTCTTTGAGTACAATCAAGTCCAAGGGGCCACAAGCTGCGTTTAGCAGAATCCTAGTGATCCCAAAGATCATATAACCATTCCTCTCTGAGATAATTAATATTTAAGTGATTACCCTAATATCCTATCATGTCCTAAAGCAAAATTTTGAACAAATTAAAAAGAAAAACACAAAATAGAACAAACAACAAGCTCTGAATCAACAAATCAACAAGCTCTAGTCAATGCTGTGAATCGAATTGTCTCCCTATGTAGTATCTGTTAGACATACCTTAGAGGGTGACTTTATTTGGAGATACAGACATTAGAGAGGTAATCTTGTTAAAGTGAGGTCATTAGGGTGGACTTTAATACCACCGGTGTCCTTAGAAAAAAAGGAGGTTTGTCCTTAGAAGAAAAGGAGAGAAAAGTTATTGTCTACAAGCCAAGGGGAGAGGTTTGGGACAGAGCCTTCCCTCAGGCTCAGGAAGGAACCAACCCCACCAACACCTTGATCACAGACTTCCACCTCCGGAACTGTGACACCACAAATTTCTATTGTTTCAGCCACCCAGTTTGTGATACTCTGTCATGGCAGCCCTAGCAAAATGGGCCGTAAAGTGCCCTGTCCAGTCAGATGGCAGAGTGAGGTGTCTGTGATCTCTGGCATGTGCGTTTGGTCATTGGTTTCATGACTGGCTTCTTTTATGCACCATTCTTTGTTTTTCATTTATTTCATTTTTCTAAGTTTGTCTTATATGTCTTTAAAGAAATGTACTATACTAGGTAAGTCTTTATAAGCTATCTGAATTGTTTTTGGGGAGAGGGGGTGTGGGTGTTAGAAATGACATAAACTGGTAAATAAGGATTATCTGGCCTTAAGCACATTCGATTCATTCATGGTCAGCATGAAACAACTAAATAGCAAACCATTATTTTATGAGAACAAATTAAATAGCAAAATCCATCTCTGTATCATTGGAGGGGGAACTGTGAGGGATGGTAACATTTAGTTTCAAAAGCAGATGACTTCTGCACTCTTGGCAAAAATTCTTTAGGTATTACACCACTTCAAATGATGCTTGAGTGACCAAAATATCAGGGTTGTCTTCAACATCTCATGACTCAGAGCAGCGGGATGGGGGAAATCATTTCTACATGAAGGGCTATGGCAAAAATTTTATGAAGTGCCTAAAGAATTCAAGCATTATAAATTAGTATTAATTAGGCATTTGCTATGTAGTAGGTAAGCCCTCTACTAGACATTTATGCAATGGAGCATTTAATCCCTATAATAACCTTGCAAGGAGATATTTCTACTCCCCATTCCTCTACTTAAAACCAAAACTACATATTGCAGAGAGTAAAGTAACTTGTCTAAGATCTGGTAATTAGTAAAATGTTGAGCTGATACAGAGAAATCTGAGTTAAACTGCACAGTATTTCCAACTCTCTAAATCGACTCCTTAAATTCACACATTGTGTGGTTCTCTTAAATACAAATCGGGATTATCGATATCTATAGAAATGTAGTTGATGAAGAGTCTTAAATTTCATCGCTTCTCGGCCTTTTGGCTAAGATCATGTGTGAAGAGTCTTAAATTTGAATGTTTAGAAATTTTAGGCCCTGAGACTAAAAAGTTTCTGCATTTAGTATGAAAGTATGTAAAGCATATGTAAAAAAAATGACTATCTCGGTGCCTGTGGCTCAGTGAGTAGGGTGCCGGCCCCATGTACCAAGGGTGGCAGGTTCAAACATGGCCCTGGGCAAACTGCAACAAAAATATAGCCTGTTGTTGTGGTGGGCGCCTGTAGTCCCAGCTACTCAAGAGGCTGAGGCAAGAGAATCACCTAGGCCCAAGAGCTGGAGGTTGCTGTGAGTTGTGATGCCATGGCACTCTACCAAGGGCGCGGAAGTGAGACTCTCATCTCTAAAAATAAAAAAAAAAATTAAAAAAAAAGATAGAAACGACTATCTTTACAGACCAATGTTGAGTGTGAAACTGGTGAGCCACATAAGAAGATTAAGAAAAATATATTTGAAATCATACTATAGTTTTCAATAATAGCAAGAAAGAATTGGAAATTAATTATAGAACTACACTCTATATTCATTACAGATATTGGATTCTAATCCTTGGGAAGTAGGCTGTGGCAGAACTGATAATTGCCCTCCAATGCTCCTTTTCTTTTCATAAGAACATTATTATTTTGTACTTTTCCTTGAAGATAGGTATGACAGTAGACTTGGTTTTGTCCAGTGGACTGTGAGTGGAGGTGCTATGTGCCACTGCTGACTGTGCTCTTAAAAGGAAAGCCTCTGCTATCCCATCCCCTGTGCTTTTCCTTTTGGCTGGGAAGCTGGTGTGGTGATGGAACTAAACCAGCCAGTATGGACTTTCAGGTGGAAATCAGTTGTGGAGGATGAAAGGACAACAACTAAAAAAGCAGCCTCAATATTGTGAGGCTAATTTACCAGCCTGGATCACCAACCTGCACTTCTGTATTGGAGAGAGAAATAAAATGCATGTTTTTAAAGCCTGCTATTTTCAATCTCATGGCTATTGCAGCCAAATCAATATTCTAACTAATAAGCTATATTTTAACTGATAATTAAATTAAAATCTCCATTCCCCAAGTCTTCTGAATGAATTTATGCAAAAATTATCTATATGTACTGATATACTTTATTTCAGTATTCTTCCTGTCATTCAATTGCTCCCAACAACTAGTTGGGGAATTTATTTTCTTGGTTCCTGAACTTTCTTCAGTGAAAAGTCTAGCATCTAAACTAGATCTGGAAACACTGGCTTATTTCCTATAAGTGAAGGATTAGAGCTGGGAAAGTGAAGACAGTACAAGAGGATATGATATTTATTAGTGATTTTGTTTAAGCCCAAACAGTCCAAAGAGTGAATGGAAATTATGTCATAATCTGACCTACAAAAACCCTTGAAACCTGGGCAGAGTGTTGGATCAGGAGTTTCTCAGATTTGTCTGAGGTTTCTAGATATAGTACATTGGTAGCTTCTAAGGGGTATGTGTGTGTGGGAGGTGTTATAACCAGAATATCCTTATAGTCCCCTTTTCTAAAATAAGGTTTAGAGGAGATGTGTGAGGAGTCCCCCTAAACCACAGAAAAGTCTCAGTTGTAAAACTGATGACTTATTGGTGGTCACATAAGGTCAACTCCTTCAAGTTCTACAAATAATTTCAATGAAGAGAGGAAAAGAAAAAGAGCATTTATCTTTTTTTTTTTCTTTTGCTATTTTAATAGGCTCTTACACTAGGAAACACTAAGCAAATACTAGGAAACTTACTACAGGGTTTAAAACAAAGTTGGTTTTAGGTAGGATCAGAAATTATACACAGCCTCTGTCTTCATTTCACATACCCCATAGCAGAACATAAGAAGAAGTCAGCTTGATCTGGATGTTAGAGTTAGGGTAGGTGGAATGGAAGAGGTAAGGAGACTACCTAGTTAGTGCCAAAAAAATAAGCCTGGTTACTGGTAAAATTTCCACCAAGAATTGAGATATTAGAGTTAAGGAGTATTCTTTTTGTTTCTCATAAGGAAAGAGAGAAGTGAAAAGATGAGAAAAGTTATGAGGTTCATTGAATTAAAAAAGAAAATGTCAATAAAGAATATTGGGGAAAATATGAAACCACACACACACACTTCCCAGCAACCAACTCTAAAGAAATGGAAATCTGTAAATTGGCTCAAAAAGAATTCAAAAATAATCCTCTTAAAGAAGCTCAGGGACTTGAAATGAAATGCAGACAATTAAACGAAATCAGAAAATAACACCTGAATAAAATGAGAAGTTTAACAAAGAAATAAAAACAATAAGAAAGAGCTGAACAGAAATTCTGGAATTGAAGAGCACAGTGACTAGACTGAAAAAATTCAATAGGGAGCTTCAACAGCAGACTCCATCAAGCAGAAGAAAGAATCAGTAAGCTTGAAGACAGATGTTTTAAAATTACCCAGTTACAGTGAAAAAATGAAAAAGAGTGAAGAAGTTTGGCACTCATAGCTCAATGGTTAGGGCACTGGCCACATACATTGAGGTTGGTGGGTTTGAACCCAGCCTGGGCCTGTTAAACAACAATGACAACTGCAACAAAAAAATAGTAGGTGTTGTAGTAGGTGCCTGTAGTCCCAGCTACTTGGGAGGTTGAGGCAAGAGAATCACTTAAGTCTAACAATTTGAGGTTGCTATGAGCTGTGACAGCACAGCACTCTACTGAGGGCAACGTAGTGAGACTCTGTCTCAAAAAAAAAAAAAAAAGAAAGAAAAAGAGTGAAGAAAGTTGATGAGGCTTATGTGACACTGTCAAGTTGAATGAGTATACCTATTATAGATGTCTCAGAAGAAGCAGAGAAAGAAAAATGGGTAGAATATTTATTTGAAGAAATAACAGAAAATTTCTCAAATCTGGAGAAGGAAATGATTATCCAGAGAAACTGGAATAGATTAAATATAAAGAGATATTCGCCTAGACACATTATAACAAAGTTCTCAAAGAGAATTTTGAAAGCAGCAAGAGAAAAGCAACCTATCATATACAGGGAATTTCCATAAGACTATCAGAAGATTTTCAGCAGATGTCTTGCAGGACAAGAGAGAGAAAGATGACATATTCAAAATGCTAAAAGAAAAAAAGCTACCCACCAACATTATTATACCTTGAAATATTGTACCTCAGAAATGAAGGATACATAAAGACTTTTCTGGGCAAACAAAAACTGTTAGCTGTTTATTACCATTAGAGTTCCCTGACAAGAAATGCTAAAGAGAACAATTAGAATACTCTAAAACTAATAGCTGGGCATTGTGGCGAGCGCCTGCAGTCCCAGCTACTTGGGAGGCTGAGGCAGGAGAATCGCCTAAGCTCAGGAGTTGGAGGTTGCTATGAGCTGTGACTCCACAGCTCTCTACCAAGGGCAATAAAGTGAGACTCTGTCTCTAAAAACAAACAAACAAACAAAAAACAATACTCTAAAACCATGATGGTGTCATATAACTTTAGTATATAAGTTTAAAGTATTAAAAATAACTACAGCTACAATAATTTTTAATTAATACACAATACATAATTCTTAAATAAATGCCAAATAAATAACCTAAATTTATACCTCAAGCAATTAGAAAAAGGAGAACAAGCTAAGTCCAAAGTCATCAGAGAGTAATAACTAATAAACATCAGAGCAGAAACAAATGAAATAGAGTCTAGAAAAAACAATGGAAAAATTCAATAAAATGAAAGATTGGTTTTTGAAAAATCTGACAAAACTTTAGCAGGCTGACTACAAAATTAAAGCAGACTCAAATAAATAAAATTATAAATGAAAGAGGAGACATTACAACTGATACTACAAAAATACAAAGAATAATAAGAGATTACTAAGAGCAAATATGTGTCAACAAATTGGATAATCTAGAAGAAATGGAAAAATTCCTAGAAACATAAAACCTATCAGTATTGAATCATAAAGAAATACAAAATCTCTTGGCTTGGCGCCTGTGGCTCAAGTGGTTAGGGCGTCAGCCACATACACCTAAGGTGGCGGGTTCGAATCCAGCCCTGGCCACCAAACAACAATGATGGCTGCAACTGAAAAAAATAGCCAGGCGTTGGGGTGGGTGCCTGTGGTCTCAGCTACTTGGGAGGCTGAGGCAGAAGACTCGCTTGAGCCCAGGAGTTGGAGGTTGCTGTGAGTTGTGATGCCACGGCACTCTACCCGGGGGGACAGCTTGAGGCTCTGTCTCAAAAAAAAAAAAAAAAAAAAAGAAATACAAAATCTGAATAGACCAATAGCAAGAAGACTGACTCAGTAATCAAAAACCTTTTCATGAACAAAAGCCCAGAAACTGATGGCTTCACTCGTGAATTCTACCAAATATTCACATAATGCCAATTCTTCTTAAACTCTTCCAAAAAATCAGAGAAGGAACACGTCCAAACTTATTTTCTACAAAGTCAGTATTACCCTGATACCAAAGCCAGACAGGAGATGCTACAAGAAAAGAAAATTATCAGCCAATATCCCTGATGAACATTGATGCAAAAATCCTCAATAAAATACTAGCATATTAATAGCATATCTAATAGCATATTAATAAGATGATACACTACGATCACATATGACATATCCCTTAGATACAAGGATAGTTCAACCTATACAATTCGATATATGTGACATACCACATTAACAGAATGAGGAATAAAAACATATAAAGCATTTGAGCAAATTCAATAATCTTTCATGTCTCTAAAAACTTGGTATAGAAGAAATGTACTTCAATGTAGTAGAAGTCATATATGACAAGCCAACAGATAACATCATACTCAATGGTGAAAAGATGAAAGTTTTTCCTTTAAGTTTAGAAATGGGGGTGTTCGATCTTTTTTCTTTTTGGCCACGCATGGGAAGAATGAGAGTTCTTGTGGGCCACACATTGTATACACAAACACTAATGAAAGATGATGAGCAAAAGAAAAGATCTGTGATAACTGACACCATGCCTAAGCAAAATAATCCTCAAATAATCTGCATCTGACCCGGGGGCTGCATGGTGGACACCCCTACTTAAGGGACAAGACAAGGATCCTCATTTTTACCACTTAAATGTGGTACTTTAAGTCCTAGCCAGACCTATTAGGCAAGAAGAAAAAAAAGTAAAAAGCATTTGAATTGGAAGGGAAAGAGTTAAGTCGTTTCTGTTTGCAGATCACATAATCTTATATATAGGAAACCTAAAGATTGCACCCCAAATCTGTTAGAATAAATGAATTTGGTGAGGTTGCAGAATACAAAATCAACATACAAAAATCTCTAGTATTTCCATATGCTAGCAATAAACAATGCAAAAAAAATCAGGAAAACAATCCAATTTACAATAGCATAAAAAATATTTAGGAATAAATTTAATGAAGGAGATGAAAGATCTGTACATTAAAAACTATAAAATGTTGATGAAAGAAATTGATGGAACAACTGAAGTTATCTTGTGTTTATGGATTGAAAGAATATTGATAAAATGTCTATACTACCTAAAGCAATCTGTACCCTCCAGGCAATCCCTAACAAAACTCCAATGGAATTTTTCATAGAAAGAGAAAAAAACAACCCTAAAATTTGTATAAACTATAAAAGACCTCAAAGATTCCAAGCAATCCTGAGCCAAAAGAACAAAGCTGAAGGCATTACACTACCTGATTTCAAAACATACTACAAAGCTATTATAATCAAGACAACATGGCATTGGCATAAAAGCAGACGTACTGTCCAACTGAACAGAATGGAGAGCCCTGAAATGAACCTATACATTTATGGTCAATGATCTTCAATAAACATATCAAGAACACATGGTAGAAAAAAGATAAATGTTGCTGGGAAAACAGAATATCCACATGCAGAAGAATGAAGTGGAACACATCTCAAACCATATATAAAAATCAAAATGGGTGACAGATTTAAACATAAGAACTGAAACTGTAAAATGATTAGAAGAAAACATAAATATAGGGGAAAAGCTTCTTGCCCTGGGAAATGATTATTTGAATATGACCCCCAAAGCATGGGCAACAAAAGCAAAAATGGACAAATGGGATTTCATCAAAGTAGAAAGCTTCTGCCCAGTGAAGGACACGATCAACAGACAGAAGGCACGATCTGTTAAGTGGTAGAAAATATTCCCAAACTATATAACAAGTTAAAGGGCTGATATCTTAATCGAAGAGCAAGAAAACAAATAACCTGACTAAAACATAGGCAAAGGACCTCAATGGACAATTCTCAAAACAGATCATACAAATGTCCAATAGATACATGAAAAAGTGCTCAACACTACTAACCAGCAGGAAATGCAAATAAAAATCTCAATGAGCTATCACTCCATCCCTATTAAAATGGCTAGTATCAAAATGACAGAAGATAACAAGCATTGGCAGGAATATGGAGAAGAGGGAACTCTGGTACACTGTTCGTGGAATTATAAATTGGTGCAGCCATTATGGAGGTTCCTAAAAAAGTTAACAATAGAATTATCACATGACCTAGCAGGCCCACTTCTGGGAAATAAAGGAAATAAAATCAGTATATCAAAGAGATAATTTGTACTTCCATATTCATTGCCTCATTATTCACAATAACCAATATGTAGAATTAACATGTGCATTGACAAATGAATGGATAATGAAAATGTGATAAATGCACACAGAATATATATATATTGAGCCAGAGTCTTACTTTGTTGCTCTTGGTAGAATGCCACGGCATCACAGCTGACAGGAACCTCCAACTCTTGGGCTTAAGTGATTCTCTTGCCTGAGCCTCCCAAGTAGCTGGGACTACAGGTGGCCACCACAACACTTGGCTATTTTTTGTTGCAATTCTCATTACTGTTTTAGCTGGCTGGGGCCCGGGTTTGAATCCACCATCCTTGGTATATGGGGCCAACGCCCTACCCACTGAGCCACAGGTACTGCTCCACACAGAATATTTTTAAGCCTCAGGAAAGAAGGAAATCGTGTCATTTGTGTTAGCATGAACCCAGAGAACCTTACATTCAGTGAAATAAGCCAGGAAAAGAAAGACAAATATCGCATGATTTCACTTATATGTAGAATCTAAAAATGTCAAACTCAGAAGCAGAGAGTAGAATGGTGGCTGACTGGGGTGGGGAAAATGGGGAGATACTATTTATTGGTACAAAGTCTAGGCAGTCTACTCTTAGGCAGGATGAATAAATTCTAGAGATCTAATGTATAGCATGATATAGGTAATAATCATGTATTATATACTTGAAATTTGCTGAGAGTAGATCTTCCGTATTCTCACCACACATTTGCAAAAACATACATAGTTATAAAAGAGGAACACATCTGGATAAGTTATAGAACCTGGATAAGTTAATTAGCTTGTTGTGGTAATCACTTTACAATATATATGTATCTTAAACATCACTTTGTACACCATAAATACATGCAATTTTTGTCAGTTGTACCTCAGTAAATCTGGGGGAAAAAGGATATTGGTAGGGAAGATGTTGTAAGGAGAGATAGAACTATAAGTTCCATTATTTTTGCTTGAAACAAGAAGTCTGGTAATCAAATTGATACATCAGAAGGCCTTATGACTGAATATTCAAATAATGTCATTACATAATATTTCAAGAAGTCCTGGGCAGATATTAGGTGAAGAAAATTCAACAGATATGGTCCCTGTCTCTGACAATAAGTTCCAAAGCAACTTATTGGCCTAGTTGGAGGAAAGATACAGTGATATGAGCCATAAAGTTGGTATTTAGACTACGATATTATTTTCCACATTCTTGCTATGCTATCACCCCAGAGAAATTGCTGCTGCCCTTGGAGCTGTATTGAACTAAGCTACAATTCAGAAACATATGGGTTAACAAATTTTCTCTAGAAGAAAAACAAGTTATGCAAGAAGACTGTTTTAGTAGATAGTAACTTAGGCACCCTCAGAAACCTCTCCCTTATTTTTTATTTTATTGGCAGAGTATTACCAGAAGAAAAATGGATATTCTGTAACAAATTTGTGTCAGCAAGTGCCACACAGGGTTTAAGCCAAAATTCTCATCATTACATATGACCCAAGAACAACACTGTAATTCTCCGAACCTTTCCCCCACACTGCCTGACCTCCTTTGTTCATTGGCAGGAGGCAATGCTGATACAAGTTGATCTCTAGACTGTGACCTCCCTGGCCAGCTCTTTTACTTGGCAGACCATGTAAGTAAGTCTTCTCATGTCTCAGCCTAAATACTAAGGAAGTGCCCAAGGCCAGAATTATTTGAAATAAGGGGAAAGTTGGAGTTGATCTCCACTCCATTACTGAATGAAACCGAACTCTGAAACACAGTAATCAGGAATTAAGAAGCAAAACAGTAAGGGTTGAAGGGCATGGTAACCCATCCAGGCCCTGATAAAAAGAGTATTTGGAAACAGGTGGCATAAAAGATTAAAAATACCAGGCACCAGTGGAATTAATTAAGAATGGCAAGGCCAGCTGAGTCAGGAAGAGGTGGGTGGATGCGGAATTAAGCTTGGTTTATAAGGCTAAGAGAGCCCAAAGTGTTTCAGATTATATAACAAACCCTACCTTGGAAATGTGTACTATAGCCTACGTACAGATCACAGTGGGTAGTAAAAGAATAGGGTAAGATTTACCAGAAGCCTTTTTCTTTTGACACTGTTAACTTGTATTCCATGAATTGTAAATACTTACCAGGGGCAACAATAGGCACTAGGTAGATGTCACTGTTTTGTTTTGTTTTCTTTTCTTTTTTGTAAGACAGGAGGAGATAAACAAAAACTTTAAATTTTTTCTTATCGTTTTTTTGTTTTTGCAGTTTATGGCCAGGGCTGGGTTTGAACCCACCACCTCCGGCATATGAGGCTGGCACCCTACTCCTTTGAGCCACAGGCGCCGCCCAAAAACGTTAAATTTTTATTAGAACGAAAAGGATGAATCTATTTTAGACCGAATCTTTTCAACTTAATATTCTAATATCATTTTCTTACTTTAACAATTTTATTTATTGAAACTTTGAATAATTCAGTTGAATAGAAATCCCCCAGAGGAGCCATGGGTCCGGTTCTATCACAGAATTCACATGGGATCCTGGTCACCAGAGGTAGCTTTTATAAACTTCTGGTTTACTTTCCTGAAAAATGGTTTTGTTTTTGAGGATCAAATCTGATAATACTTATGGAAGTACTTGGAAAATGATAAATCATACAAATGGAATGTATTATTTTATGAAGTTATTATTCTTTGCTCATAGAATCTTGGCTTGATTACCCTGAAGACAAATTGGGTTTTCTGTTTTACTAAAAACAAAGGAAAAGAAAAACTTTGTCACTTATCACTGACTTATAATGAATTCTATTACAGGGAGGCACCTGTGGCTCCGTGAGTAGGGCACCGGCCCCATATACTGACGGTGGTGGGTTCAAACCTGACCCCAGGACAAACTGCAACAGAAAAAAAGAGTTCTGCTACAGGTCAAATTATTTCAAGCCTAGCAATTATCTTTCTTTTTCCTTGTTCTGGAAAGGATAGACGTTGTATACAAAGTCATCAGCTGACAGTTTCCTGTCCTTGCTGCTAATTACAACTGCAATTTGAGTAAGAGTCTAGATCCTTACAAACAGTCCTATCTTGCATAAAAGCATCAGAAACTTTGGCTAGAAAATAAACATCTTTAGTTTCATTTGGACAATAAAGAGGAACACTCATATTTTTACATTTCTTTGAGCAGAAACGCATCTAAATGCTTGCAGTCAAATGTTTCAAAGGTAAAGATAAAGTGGAATAAAGTTTTTATACTGTATCTGACAGACAAGAAATGGAGTGAATTTATAAAAGAATGAGATTAAAAAAGAAAAGAATCCAAATAAAAGTGACCAAGAGAGAAAAGCAGATAATTCTGAGAAGTGAAAATGCAAATGAAGAAAAAACGAGTGAAATTGAAAAATCACTGGTATTGTGGTATACGTTTGTGCTCAATAGCCTACAATTAAAAAGACTGATGACATGTAATGCTAATTAGAATATGGGAAAATATGGCTCGGGGCCTGTGGCTCAAGTGGCTAAGGCGCCAGCCACATACACCTAAGGTGGGGGGTTTGAATCCAGCCTGGGCCTGCCCAACAACAATGACGGCTGCAACCAAAAAAAATAGCTGGGCGTTGTGGCGGGCACCTGTGGTCCCAGCTACTTGGGAGGCTGAGGCAGGAGACTCGCTTGAGCCCAGGAGTTGAAGGTTGCTGTGAGCTGTGATGCCACAGCACTCTACCCAGAGGGACAGCTTGAGGCTCTGTCTCAAAAACAAACAAACAAACAAACAAACAAAAAAGAATATGAGAAAATAAACACGTTCATATGTTACTAGTTGGGAGTACAAATTACTGCAGTCTTTTTGGAAGGAACCTATTGCCCACAGTCATCCTAAATGCTAGTGGCAGAAAGGATGGTTGATTGCCATTTTGCATTGACTTATTCTTAAATAAGTAAATGCCTACCATTTACCAGGGATGCAGAAGCGAACAAGTTAGGAGTAGGCCTCTGCTTGCGTGGAGTTCACAGTTTCCTGGGGAAGAGATAGATCATGTGCATAACAGATAAATGAAGTGGAATATAAGGAAGTGGTAAGTATAATGTGGGGGGCCAGAGCAGACCCTGGAAAAATCCAGTACTGAGATGGAAGTGTGGGCTGGCCTTTTAAATAGGGAGTCTGAAGTTCTGGAAAGTGAAATCTGAGCTGACTTGAAGGAAGTGAGGAAAGGCTACATCCCCAGATGTACAGGGGACCAAGTCTCCAGGCAGAGGAAACAGCTGGTGTAACTATAAATAGGTATAAATAACAACGTGGTTGAAAACAAATACTATTCAGAAGTCAGTGGAAGAATGGATGAGAATTGCTTCTTTCCCTTGCAGGATGTCCAACCTGCAGCCCATGGGCCACATGCGGATTATATGAGGACTGTTTTGCTTATTTGTGGTGTTGGATATTGCAAAAATTATACAGAGACCTCTTTTTTGCTTATCAGCTTTCATTAGCGTTTGTGTAATTAATCTGTCACCCAAGACAACGCTTCTTCCAATGTGTGGCACAGATGAAAAAGGTTGGACATCCCTGGCAAGTTCCTTTCTGCTTATTTTCTTCATTCATTTATTCAATTAATGGGGCCTATGTCTGTAACATCTGGCAGGGTACGCTGACCTGTTACTTACTGAAAAGAGAGTCCTATTTTTGATAGATCATGCATGCTCACAGAGCCCAGAGACTTTGGCAAATTATTTCCTTATTTTTTCCATAGAATTAGCTGTCGGTCCATAGAGTTTGCCTGAAATGAGGGTAGCTTGAATAGCATCATCAAATTTCCTTATCTAGTCCTCTCTTCCATCTCTTATGTGTTCTTTTCTTCTTCTCTGCTCATGCTCAGAACCTTCCATAAGCAGCCTCAGAGCCCAAAGATTTTTCCCTTTCCTGAAGAAGGCTTTATATCCTTCATATTATTCAGTGAGGAGCATTTAAGAGGCTAACAGACTTATCTCTTGTTAATGTGTGAACTTCTCTTACTATTGCATTAATTTGGCTAACAAAAATGCTAATGCATCATTCTGTCCAGAGGTCTCTGTAATAATACAGTGGTAAAATCACACTTGACATGATGGTGGATTTTTCTGGTACTCCTTTTACCCTTTCTTCTAAACATTTCTCATACTTGGCAAGTTTCCTTTAATTCTTGTTAAAGTTTGACATATTTTTAAGTGTAGAGTTTGATGAGTTTTGAAATACAGATGCATCTATGTAACTATCACCAAGATTAAGATACAGATTATTGCCAGTACCCCAGAAACCTCTCTTTCCAGCCAATAACCAGTCTTAAGGTAGCCAATATTCTACATTCCATCACCATGCATTATTGGTGACTGTTCTTGAACTTTACCTAAGTGGAATTATCTTGTAGGTGCTCTCTGTGTCTGATTTATTTCACTCAACAATATGCCAGTGAGATACAGCCTTGTAGGTAAAAAGAGCTTATTCTTTTTCATCATTGTATAATATTCCATTGCATAAATATAGCAATATTTGTTTGTTCTACCATTGGCAGACATTTGAGTGGGTTTTGGTTTTTCACAATTGTGTATAAAACTGTTATAAACATTCTTTAACATGCCTCTTTATAAATGCAAGCATGCATTTTCTGTAAAGGGTCAGTTAGTAAATCCTTTAGGGTTTACAGGTCCTATGATTTCCATCAGTCATAATTATGCAATTATGTCATTGTAGTACAATGTAGTCCCAGATAATACATAAACAAATGGATGTAGCTATGTTTCAATAAAACTTTATTTATAAAGACCATGTGTGATCTGCTGACCATAGTTTGTTGAACCTGCTCTTGGTAAGTACCTAGCATTGGAAATGCTGGGTATTAGAATAGTTGTATCCTGTAGTCCCAGCTACTTGGGAGGCTGAGGCAAGAGCTGGAGGTTGTTGTGAGCTGTAATGCCAAGGCACTCCAACAAGGACCACAAAGTGAGACTCTGTCTCAAAAAAAAAATAGAATAATTGTATGTTAATTATGTTTTACTAGTTTTTTAAAGTGGTTGTACCAATTTATACTCCTATTGGTGATGTATGAGAATTCACCAACATTTTACAAATATCTTTAAGTTCTTGAAAACACTATATGTTCTCTCATTTGTAAATTACTGTCATTTTTGCTGTAATAGTAAAATATTATCTAGCTTTTTCTTCTCAAAAAAGTCACGCTAGCAATGACCTATCATCATTGCTGCTTGTCCTTGCAGAAAAATAAAGATGCCTCTGAATTTTGCTTTTCTGCCACTTTAATTTGACATAATGAAGAGCCCTGTATTGGCAGCTGGGAGACCTAAGCTGAGCTGCTCTGTGACTTCTGTGCCTTATTTCCCTAATCTGTAAAATGGGACTGATAACATCTGCCATGGCTATTTCTCAGGTTTTTATGATAACAAATAAATTAATAGATGAATAAAATTAAATGATAGGAAGATAATTATAATATCACAACTGAAAAAAGTGACATTCTAAAACAGTATGACTAGCATGTTCCCAACTGGAGGGGAGGGTGGCAATGCATGTTTAAATGCTAGAAGAATGTTTAGAATGACAATTTAGGGAGATAATATATATCAGTAATTTTATTTTCTTCTCAATACTTTGCATTATTTTCCAAAATTTCCACAGTTAACACGAATTATCTACATGAAAAAGAAAAAGTAGTTAATTTTTAGAGGGACTGAGACACCGGGTCTCCTTCTTCTGGCTGCACTCACTCACTTGTGCTCCATTTCTTGATCCAAGGCTGAATAAATCATGAATTCAATCTGACAACAGCGATAGAAATACATAACATTACAAAGTAAGCAATTATAACGAAGAACATTAATAAGCTGCGGGTAACCTCTGTTTACGGTTTTGTAAAATGTGATTTTAAGTATTTTCTCTTAATGCTTAGGGGATTTTGAAACATTAATACTGTCTTGTGCCATACTTAGTAGTGCAAAAAGTCACTTTTTCCACACCATTTTGAAACAATGTCTCAAAATGAGAAAAAAAAATGGCTTGGCACCTGTGGCTCAAGTGGCTAAGGCGCCAGCCACATACACCTAAAGTGGCGGGTTCGAATCCAGTCTTGGCCTGCCAAACAACAATGAAGACTACAACCAAAAAATAGCCAGGCGCTGTAGCGAGCGCCTGTGGTCCCAGCTACTTGGGAAGCTAAGGCAAGAGAATCTCTTAAGCCCAAGAGTTTTGAGGTTGCTGTGAGCTGTGATGCTATAGCACTCTACTGAGGGTGACATAGTAAGACTCTGTCTCAAAAAAAAGAAAGAAAAAAAGGAATACAGAAGTGGGTGGGTGCAGTGGCTCACACCTGCAATCCCAACACTTTGGGAGACTGAGATAGGAGGATCGCCTGAGGCCAGGAATTTGAGGCTGCAGTGAGCTATGATTGTGCTGCGGCTGCACTCCAGTCTGGATGACAGAGTGAGTCCATCTCTAAAAAAAGAATGGTGGAAGGAAAAACAAAAGTGGCCAAGGCAGGCTAAATATAGCCCAATTCAACTGAAGGTAGAAATGTGGAAACAAACTTGGAGGGAGAGTGTAGTCCCTTTAAAAAAAAAAAATAAATAAAGGGATCTTTATCTTTTCTATTTAAAATGTACAGAAAGACACAGTTACATTTCTCCATCAGGCCATGGTAAGGGTCAGAGACATATATGAAATGTATTTTCCAAAATGCGAGTTTCTTTTTATTTTTTAGAGCAAATACGATCTGTTATATGAAGAAGTAATTGGCAAAAACGCAGAAACCAGCACAGAACTGAAATAAGGGTCGAAAGAAGCGGTTCAAAGGAAAATATCCACTTGGGGGGAACCACACCAACACACAGGACTTGGCACCCATCCGAGGGGGCTGCATGTGCCGGGTGTCACGTTTAACTGATGGTGCTTGTGACTGGCCCGGGGTGGGGGGGGGTGGTGGCAGGAAGAGGCGTAACTGTGGCCTTCAGAAGAGGACGAGCTTTGTCCTGATGTGGCACAGAAGTTGAATTCTTAGATGGCTGCACCATGGGGTTGTGTGGTGAAAACGGGGATTTCCACTTTCAAAAATAGTATGACTTCAGTTAGGTTTGAGATTGCCTTTTTGGGAAGTTTGTTATATTTAGAAGCTTTTTCTCTCTGCCTTATGGTTTTAAGAGTCCATCTGCAGCCTGGTACAAGTCCTCAAAACTGTAATGACCTAATTTACTCTGAAGTTCAATTTGGAACCAAGATATTTTCTCAAAATCTACCAAGCAACCCTTGCATTGGCAAAAATACAAAAGATACATTTTAATCAAAATGTAGTGAAAACAGTAAAGGTTTTTTTTTTTTTTTTTCCTCTTCAGGCTTCTCTTCACTTTTCAAATAGTCTATTTTGTGGTTTTCACAAAGGAGACAGAACTCCCAGACCTTGGCAGTGAGTGCACTCTCCAAGGGCTGTGGGAGTCGTCAAGGCCTGGGTTAGCATCAGCTAGCCCCAGGAATCTCTGCGTCACCTCCTAGAATATCGGTTACACAAATTGCAAAAATAGAATTGAGAAAAAAATAAATTCTATAAAGAGCATTTTTGCTTAAAAATCAATGTGTTATTTGTAAAAGGAAAAGAATCCTTTAAAATGTACTAAAAATTTAGGGAAAGTTTGTTTTCAAAGATAGGTTTTGCACAGAGGCTAAGATGACAGCCCTACTCCTAGTTCAGCAGGAGTCATTTGGCGTGTTTGACTACCCAGTGGAGCGCAGGTGAAGAGGGAGGGAAGTAGTATTTGACTGTGGACTTAACTTTGCATTTGGGAAGGCACATGGTCTGTCCAACCAATTTCTAATTTTTTCCTGTCCTCCCTCAAAATGACTTTCTGTGCAACTTTAATGTGCTCTCAGCAGCCCCAGCCTGTGGCGGATGGGATGACAGCTCTTTCTTGCTATGAATTGCTAAAGGATTCACAGAAACTAGTTCTTCATCTATAAATAAATAAATAAATAAATAAATAAATAAATAAATAATGGAAGATCGGGTTGTAACGGCACGGGCCTTTAATTCCAGCTACTCAGGAGGCTAAGGCAGGAGGACCCCTTGAGCCCAGGAGTTCCAGTCTAGCCTGGGCAACATAGCAAGATCCCATTTCGAAAAAAAAGAAAAGCGGAAGATAAAGAAGGCTACTCATCTCCCATTTTTTCTCTTAGACAAATAATGTCAAACTTTCCGCTCAGTGTTTATAGTTTTGCATCAAATATTTAAACTTAAACATGTCTCTTTCACTTGTCTCCATCATTGACATGAAATGGCCATTTTTTTGTTACGATTCTGGCCCCAAGTTTCTTTTTTCTTTCTTTCTTTTTTTTTTTTTTTTTTTTTGAGACAGACCCTAAAGATAACCCCCTGGGAAGAGTGGGTGGACATAACACGACAAAGCACCCACCAAATCTTGGGCTCAAGTGATTCGCCTGCCACAGCCACCCAAGTAGGTGGGACAACAGCCGC
>CAUYQV010017109.1:0-21616 GCA_963574575.1 Galagoides demidoff | reverse complement strand
AGGTGCCTGTGGTCCCAGCTACTTGGGAGGCGGAGGCAGGAGACTCACTTGAGCCCAGGAGTTGGAGGTTGCTATGAGCTATGATGCCATGGCACTCTACCTAGGGGGATAGCTTGAGGCTCCATCTCAAAAAAAAAAAAAATAGCTGAAATAGAAAATACCTATAGGAATATATTTAACCAAGGAGGTGAAAGATCTCTTCAAGGAAAATGTGAAACACTGATGGAATTGTAGATGACATAAGAAAATGGAAGAACACTTTGCGTTCCTGGATTAGAAGAATTGATATTGTTAAAATGACCATACTGAGACCAGAAGTGGTGGCTCATGCCTGTAATTCTAGCACTCTGGGAGGGTGGATTGCCTAAACTCAGGAGCATGAGCTAGAGCACCTATAGTACCAGCTACTCAGTAGGCTGAGGCTATAGGATCACTTGAGCCCAAGAGTTTGAGGATGCTTCGAGTTATGACACCACAGTACTTTACTGAGGCAACAAAGTAAGGCTCTATCTCAAAAAAAAAAAAAAAAAAAGAAAAGAAAAAATTACCGTGCTGCCCCAATCCATCTATAGATTCAATGTAATTTCTATCAAAATACTAACATCATTTTCACAGAATTATAGAAAGCAATCTTAAGTTTAAAATGGAATCACAAAAGAGCCCAAATAACCAAAGTAATCCTAACCAAACAATAAAACTGGAGGCATTACATTATTTGACTGCAAATTATACTGTTATACAATGTTATGGTACCAAACAATAGGATACTGACTAGAAGTAGGCACATAGATGAATAGAATAGAACAGAGAAATAAAGCCATATATCTCTAACCAATTGATGTTTGATAAGCAGGGGAAAACATCAATCAGGGAAAGGATACTAGTAAATAAATGGAACTTGGAAAACTGGATAGCCATATGCAGAAGAATGAAACTGGTCTGTATCTTTCACCATATATGAAAATCAACTAAAGATGGATTAAAGATGTGAATTGTGGCCAGAAACCATAAAACTTACCAAAGAGAATCTAGGAAAAAGTTTTCTGAACATTGGTCTAGTGATAGAATTTATGACTAACATTCCAAAAGTAAATGCAACAAAACCAAAAATAGACACATGTGACTTAGTTCAAAAGCTTCTGCACAGCAAAAGAAATAATTATTAGCATAAATAGGTAATCTATAGAATTGGAGAATATATTCTCAAACTATGTGACGGACAAAGGACCAATATACAGAATCTGCAAGGAACTCAACTCAGTAAGAAAAAAACAATCTTACTAAAAAGTGGGTAAATGACATGAATAGGCATTTTTCAAACAAGTTGTACAAATGGCTACTAAACGTATAAAGAAATACTCAACATCACTAATGATTCGGGAAATGTAAATTAAAACCTCAGTGAGATACCATTGTATTATAACTAGACTGGCCATTATTAAAAGGTCTAAGAATTATAGATATTGGCATGGATGTGGTGAAATGAGAATGCTTAGACACTGTTGGAACCTCCATGGAAATCAGTATAGAGATTTCTCAAAGTATTTAAACTAGATCTAGTATTTGATCCAGCAGTTTTATACTTCTGGATGTCACCCTAAAGGAAAGGAAATCATTATATCAAAAGTATATCTGCACTTATATGTTTATTGTAGCTCAATTCACCATTGCATAGATATGGAATCAACCTAAGTGACCAGCATTTTACACACACACACACACACACACACACACACACACACTCATTTATATGCACATGCATGTGCATACACACACATACACACACACACACACACACACACCATGGTTTACTACTCTGCCCTAGTGGAAAGTGAAATAATGTCTTTTGCAGCAACTTGAATGGAACTGGAGGCCATTATCCTTGGGTCTGCAGAGACACATAGAGTGGTGTAATGGACATGGGAGATTTAAAGGTGGGATGGTGGGGTGTAGTGAAGGATGAAAATTATGTGTTGGGTACAAGATACTATTCAGGTGATTAGTGCACTAAAAGCCCACATTTCTCCACTATCCAATATATACATGTAATGAAATTAAATTTGTTACTATGTAAATATATTGAAATAAATAAAATTGGTATTGTATGCTCTTATTGAGAGGCACATAGATTCTGACTTTCTCTTTTTGTGATGTTAATAGCCATTTAGTATTTATATGTGATTTATATTTAAATAATGTTTCAAAATGATAATAGACTAGAATTGCCAAAATAGTTATATAGCTAAACTCTAGGAATTTAGAGGAGGAAATGCTAACTTAGAGCAATATTAATCAGGGAAAATTTTATGGAGGTAGTGAAGATAGGTAGTGAAGATTTTATGGATTGAAGATAGGTCTTAAAAAATAGGAATGATTCTGGTAAAAAAAATAGGCAGCTTTGGCTACATTACACAGTAATAATAAACAGTTATCAATAAAAATCCCAGTGTGTAACAACAAATGTTTATTTCTTGCTTCCAATTATATGTCCATTGTAGGTCAGTTATAGTATTGGTCCAAATCTTCATGTCAGATGCAGGCTGATGGAGTAGCTACTATCTGGGCCATTGCTGGCTTCATGTAAAAAGAAAAGAGACCATATTGGAACCAAGCAATAGCTCTTAATGTTTCTTCTTGGAAATGGCACATGTCACTTCCATATTTCTGTTAGATTCTAATAGTAAACCTGGTATTGACTAAGTGGGATATATTATTCTGCCATGGTTAAGCAGCAAGTATTTTGAAGAATACTCTGTGATGGGTATGTCTGTTCTGAGTGGGAAGGGAAAGGGTATTCTGGATAGAAAGAGGCACAAATGCATGTTGTATATTTGGGAGCTAGTAAAAAGAACCATTTTTTAGGAATACAATGGGTATACTGTCTGGTCAGAAGAGTAGAGACTATCAAAACTAGAGACGGGGAGGGTACAGTAGAGTTTAAATTCCAAACTGATATTCAGCTCTGCTAACCTCTGTTTCCATTGATGTCTAGACTTCTGGCTTGAGCCACTGGGAATGGAAGGCGTTAGCCCAGCAACGCAGTAGAAATACAGTGTGAACCATAAATACTAGTAGCCACATTAAAATATTTTACAGAACAGATGAAGTTCATTTTAGTGTATTTTTCAACTCAACAATTTCTAGTTAATATCTTGCTGTTATTCATGATTATATTCTCATCACTTAGTGAAGAAATGAAAAGGGAATTTGATAGCATATAGTAGGGAACAATGGTTTGGTCTTCCAAAGAGAAAGATTTTTGAATAAGGATAGAATAGTAATGATCTGTAACCTAACATAGAGCTAAGAATATTTTTTTCTCCTCCTCTGTTAGAGATCCTAGGGTAAGAAAGAAAAAAATGAGCAGTCTCTTCTCAAGAGGACTGCAAGGTAAATAGTACCAGATTTTTAAAGTTAAGGAGGTAGTGGGAATATTCAGAGGAGCATAGGAACATTATAGGAGGCACAGAGATTACATTAGTGCTAGAAGGTGGGGTGACATGGGGACTTAGATGGGGGTGGCAGAGGAATTAGATGGGCTTTAGAAGGATAGGCAACAAGAAAGTGATGGGGGCTTGGTGCCTGTGGCTCAAGCGGCTAAGGCGCCAGCCACATACACCTAAGGTGGCGGGTTCAAATCCCCAGCCCGGGCCCACCAAACAACAATGATGGCTGCAACCAAAAAATGGCCAGGTGTTGTGGCAGGCACCTGTAGTCCCAGCTACTTGGGAGGCTGAGACAGGAGACTCGCTTGAGCCCAGGAGTTGGAGGTTGCTATGAGCTGTGATGCCATGGCACTCTACCCAGGGGGATAGCTTGAGGCTCTGTCTCCAAAAAAAAAAAAAAAAAGTCCTCATTCTCTACACAGAAACTGAAATGCTTATGTAAAAAGACTGGATGACTAAAAAATTCAAGAATAAGATACTGCTTGGCTCCACGCCCATAGCTCAGTAGTTAGGGCACCGGCCACATACACTGGGGCTGGCGGGTTTGAACCCAGCCCAGGCCTGCTAAAACACCAAAGACAACTACAACAAAAAACTAGTTGGGCGTTGTGGTGGGCGCCAGCTACTTGGGAGGCTGAGACAAGAGACTTGCTTAAGCCCAAGAGTTGGAGGTTGCTGTGCGCTATGTTGCCACAGCACTCTACCAAGATGACATAGTGAAACTATGTCTCAAAAAAAAAAAAAATAAGATACTGCTTGGCTTTGGGCCATTATTGAAGTGTAAATTTGTTAAGCTATAATCAGTTTTCTTTCCTAGTCTACTGTGTTAGGGCAGAGTTTGGACAATTCATAGCAGAAATGTGGAAATTAGTTATTTTGCTAGCAAAATAAACCAGTAGAAATAAACCACTTCAAGTAGCTGAAACTGGGAGATATTTCCCACCCTTCATGCAGGAACATGGCCAATGCTACAGGGAATATAGCACTAGATGATTTAATGCTTGATTTTCCTTTTTTGAGACAGAGTCATACTCTGTTGCTCTGGGTACAGTGCCATGGCATCACAGCTCATAGGAACCTCAACTCTTGGGTTCAAGTAAGCCTCCCAAGTAGCTGGGACTACAGGTGTGTACCACTATTCCCAGTTAGTTTTTTTATTTTTAGTAGAGACAAAGTTTCTTATTCAGGCTGGTATCAATCTCCTAAACTCAAATAATTCACCTGCTTTGGCCTTCCAGAATGCTAGGATTAGATGCATTAGCCACCACACCTACTAGCATGCTTCATTTTCAGTTTAAGGTCCTACCTGAATTTGATACTTCAAAATAAAAATGATTCCAGTGTCTATACTAGTCCCAAGTGATAACTGCTCCAATTACTGTGCTATAAGTGTTTTCCCAAACCTGATTTTGAATTTAACTGAATATAGGGAAAGCAATGAAACTAGTTTGCCTCATAACCAAGGGCAAACAGCCTATATAGCATGCAAGTAAACATCAGCAGAGCTCTGGAGTCAGACTGCCAAGTTTACAGCACAGCTCTGCCACATGCTTGACGTATGACCTTTGGGCAAGTTACTTAACCTTTCAATTCCACTAATATTCACCTCTTAAGAGTTGTCAGAGGGATTAAATGAATACACATAAAAAGGTACAAGTGATTGGTGCAAAATATGTGATTTATATGGTTCAGAATTTAGGGGTGGAAAGACTAACTGGTCACATTAAGACGTTGATGAGTGTATCGCAGAACAGAGTAGGATGATGTTTTAAAATATTCTTGGCCAGGCATGGTGGCTCATGCCTATAAACCTAGCACTCCGGGAGGCCAAGGTAAATGGATCACTTGAGTTTACAAGATTGAGACCAGTCTGAGCAAAACTGAGACCCTATCTCTGCTAAAAATAGAAAAAGAAAAAATTGAGGCAAGAGGATAGCTTCAGCCCAAGAGTTTGAGGTTGCTGTGAGCTGTGACGCCATCACACCCTACCCAGGGCAACAGCTTGACACTGTCTCAAAAAAAAAAAAAAAAAAAATATATATATATATAAAGGTCAGGGACGATAGCTCATGCCTGTAATCCTAACACTCTAGGAGGCCAAAGTGGGTGGATTGCCTGAGCTCATGAGTTTGAGACTAGTCTGAGCCAGAGCGAGACCTCATTTCTAAAAATAGCCCAGCGTTGTGGTGGGTGCCTGTAGTCCCAGCTACTTGGGAAGCTGATGCAAGAGTTTGAGGTTGCTGTGAGCTGTGATGCCACGCACTCTACCTAGGGTGACAAAGTGACATAAGACAGAAGTTACAGTTATACTAGGTCTTTTGAAAATTTTTCCTATTAAAAATAAAATTTATTGCTTCTCGGCCTTTTGACTAAGAATAGGCACAGAATAAAATTTTAAAAAACAGGATGAAATTTGTCCTTAGTGCTTAAGATTTCATTCTAATTCTAGTTATCAAGATCAAATTTTAAAATGTCTGTTTCAATAAAAACACAATGAGCAACCCTAAAGTAAATGATTCTTGAAAATCCATAATAAAAGCCAGACAAATGTAAAAAAGTAAAGCAAGAGTTTTCTGATCATAAAATATTTATTAAGGTATACTTTAGGGAATATAGTGAATATAAAATTTAGGATCACAATATGAAGCAATTTTAAATCCTCTCAAAAGTCAGCACAGCCCTCAATACTCTGCAGATGTAAAACCACTGGTGAGACTCACTAAAAGCAATTTGACTAGTACAGAAGTGGGTTTTCATAAACATTTACAACTACAGCATCTGAATACTTCTTTTAAGTGCAAAACCACACCACATTACACTAATGCTGCAACAATGCATTCATTATTGTTCTCATTAGTCATTAGTAGTCAACTTGCATAAAACACCAGGAAAAAGCACAATGGAGCTCACAAAGTGGGCCAAAAAAATGAACCTGTCCTTGCAAAACACACTTTGTAATGGAAGAGACGTTAAAAAAAGTATTATGCACATTACAGAAGCTGCATTCATTCCAACAATCTCAAGTGTCATTTCCTTTTCTGTAAAATCAAATTACAAGAACCAGGCACAACTAATATTTGGGAGGCAGTGTGTAGCTAAAATTTCATTTAACTAATTATTCAATGATTTTTAAAATCCCCATAAATCTTTTCTGTCCTGAGGTAGTTGCAAAATAAATTGTAACTTGGATATCAACTAGCTGAGGCTTTGACTCATTAAAACTAGCTGTTACAGACAGGAACTACCTTTTGATTTTAAAAGACAGTTGAGAAATGGGCCTCTTACTACACACACAAAATGATGGCTATGTGGGAAAGAGGATTAGCTGCTTCAGAACGTGAGAGATATGGTCCACCATTACTTCCACCCTCCCCCACCCATTTTAAGAAGATTCTTTATTGTCCAAAAAGCCACCAGGAACAAAATAGTGGAAGTAGACAGATCATCGTCCTTTGCTGTAGCCAGGGAAGAAAAGGTCAAGTAGAGTCTGTAGAATCTCATTAGGAATCATGATGTAATTCTGGCCAAGATCATGCCGACAAGCAGGGCAGGAGAAAACTTGGGCCTTAAAGGAACGTTGCAAGCAATCCTAAAGTAAAACCAATGGAAAAAACAAACAAAAACAACATCCAATTTTATCTGAGGGTAAAACATGTAGAGAAAGTATTTAGCAACTTACGCTGGGAACTAAAAACTTAGTGTTTGGTAATAAGAAATACATAAGATGAAAAGACCTATATCTGCACTATGAAAAAGCCTACAGTCATGATTTTAGTTCCACCTCTGGCAAACACACTGTGAGACTTCAGGTAAATTATTTAACTATTTTGTGCTTCAAATTCCTTATCCAGTAAAATGATGGTATTAGGGATTACATGTGATTTCTACTAGACTAATCTTTTAGGCTGTATTTTAATCCTGTTCTTTCCCAACAGAACCCTAGAGAAAAACAAACAAACAAACATCAGGATTCCCCTCCTTAGAACTAAAGTTACATATTTTATCAAAACACTCAACACATAATGGGTCTTTAAAATATATATTTAGGCTTGGCACCTGTAGCTCAAGTGGCTAAGGAACTAGCCACATACACCAGAGGTGGCGGGTTCAAATCCATCCCAGGCTCGCCAAACAACAATGACAACTATAACCTAAAATAGCCAAGTGTTGTGGCAGGCTGCTATGGTCCCAGTTACTTGGAAGGCTAAGGCAAGAAGATCCGCTTAAGCCCAAGAGTTTCAGGTTGCTGTGAGCAGTGATGTCACAGCACTCTACCCAGGCAACAGTTTGAGACTCTGTCTCAAAACAAATATATATATATATTTATTTATTTATGTAAAGAGAGTTTTAACTGACTCAAGGTCAGGCATGAACTCATAGGTAGAAGATTTGTTTCCATTTTACAAAAGAAACTAAAGTTCTGAAGTTAGTATAGGGCACACAACCACTACTTTATAAAGCAAGAGTCTAATGCTTGACTTAAACTTTCCTTTTAAGCCATAATGATAACACAATATTTAATTCATGTGGGCATTCTGCCCGATATAATGTTAGACATTTTATTAAATATGTGAAACTACTCCAGTTTGCACTGTAATATATAAAATATATAAGCTATTACACAGTAAAGAGCAATGACACTTATTTTTTCATTTCAACTCTTTCTCAGTAGTTCTGAACATGACAGAATATCTCAAACTATTAACAGAATTACCATTACTATCAAATTAAAACATGCATTTATCATCAAGATATAATTAAATGCTTCTTAATTGGCAAGGTTCCATAACTATCCTACACTTCATGGAAAAATGCTTCTTAGCTCACTAAAAAAAGTATAGCGCATAGCGTGCCTTCAGGCCTAATATTGGAAATGAGAAAGGAATTCCACTTACTTTACAGACATTGTGGAAGCATTCTGTTGTCACAGGCTGGTAAACTAGCTCCTGGCAGCAGACACACATAAAAGACTGTTCCAACTTTTTCAGAAAATTCTAGAATGGTACCCAAGGGGAAGGAAATAAAAGTTAACAGTTCATAATATATTAAGTGATCAGAAAAAAAGTGTGTTAGCAGTTAAAGGGCACAAAAATATAGCTAGAAGAAATAAGACCTACTGTTCAACAAATTAGTAGAGGGATTACAGTAAATAACTTATTGTATACTTCATCAATACAGTGAGTAGAAAATAATTCAACTATTCCTAGCATAAAGAAAAATGTTAGCGGTAATGAATATTCCAATCATCTTGAATTATAGATTATATGAATATATCAAAATTTCACTTATACCACCAAAATATGCATGTCTATAGTGTATCAAAAAAGGGTCTTAGTCATATTTAATGTTTTCTAATAAGAAAAAAAGTAGTCACTCTTGTAACTACTTGAGATAAACAAACTTATAAGCTGAAGAAACCGTATTTCCCACACAGTACTAGGGTTGAAAACACTGCAAAGTCAAAATATATGCCATTAAAGTCCCGACTAGGTGCAGTAGCTCATGCCTGCAATCTCAGCACTCTGGCAGACTGAGACAGGAGGATTGCTTGAAGCCAAGAGTTTGAGACCAGCCTGGGCAACATAGTGAGGCTCCAGCTCCAGCTATTCAGGAGGCTGAGGTAGGAGGAGGAGTTCAAAGGTGCAGTGAGCTATGATTATACTGCTGCACTCTGGCTTGGGCAACAGATCAAGATCCTATTTCAAAATAAAAAATAAAGAAAAAAGGCAAAGTCCCCCTAAACCTCACATTCCTGGGATAAACTATTCTTAGGTAAAAATATAACAGGCAGCTTTGTTTCCAGGTCATTACCTAATGGTTGCCTTTTCATCTTTGTCTATTACCAAATTTGAATTTTTTTAAAGGAAGGACTAGGCACTAATACTCTCTATAATATCGAATACTGTAAAGAATTACAATTTATTCTTCTAGTATTATTCTGTGATATTTTGCCTTCATCTAAAAAATCCCATATTTTCCTGATGCCAATGTTTAAAGTGGGTTAAAATGATAAAAAGTAGAGCTACCTAGAATATATGATCAAATGGATACTTTATTCTCTTCAAAGGCCATTACCAATTCCATTTTATCCAGGCTGTTTCTTTTAAACTAGAAGGAAAGGTAGTTCTTTTTGAGTAGTCATGAGGATAATCCTCCATTCAGTTCTTTTGGTAGTAAGGAAATACATTTTATGGGTTTTTTTTAGGTTAATAGAAAATGCAGAATTTATAGGAATTAAGTTAAATTAAATGTCACATTCTAAAAAGATGTCTTGTCATGCTTGTAATTCTAGCACTCTGGGAGGCCTAAATGGGTGGACGCCCGAGCTCAGGTTTTTGAGACCAGTCTAAACTAGAACAAGACTTTGTCTCTAAAAACAGCCAGGTGCCTGTAGTCCTGTTTGAGAGGCTGAGGCAAAAGAACTGCTTGAGTCCAAGAGTTTGAGGTTGCTATGAGCTGTGACGACACAGCACTCTACCGAGGGCGACAAACAGATTCTGTCTCAAAAAAAAGTCTTGATATCTTTGACCAATGAACATGAATTATGAAAATGTATTAGTATTATATAACACATTAAAAAAATATGGCACTTAATGAGGAAATGTTGTATAAAACCCAAACTTTATAGCAAGTATCCTCTATTCCCTGACAAACTACTTTGTTAATGACCAATATTTTCCTGGACTTCTATGTGTCTATAATATGGGTAATATGTAATACAGGTATTTTGAATTCCTATAATGTGCTAGACATTCATTCATCTATAGTGGCAGTAAGAAAACAAAGTCTCTACTCTCAGGAAATTTTTATTCCCATTCTGCAGACTAAGGGTAGCTGCAGAAGACCTCTCTGAGAAGTGTATTATTTATGCAGGCTTAAAGGATATGAAGGAGTAAGCCACATGAAGACAAGAAAGCATTCCAGTCAGAAAGAATATGCTGAAAAGGCCTAGGGCAGCAACAAATTGAGCATATTTAACTAGCACAGAGACTACTACAGTCAAAACAGTCTGGACACAAAAAGGTAGCAAGAGAAGACCACAGATGAAGGTTGGGCTGCTGATCACATAGGGCCTTGGGCAGTAGTTTGTATATAAATGTACACACATATATATGGATTTAAAGTCACTGTTGGCTAACACCCAGTTTTCTGGCTTATTTGAAGAGTAGGGGCACAAAACTTATCCAGAGCAATAGTATATCAACTTTCAAAGCAACTGCTAGCAACAAGGTCAGAAGAATCTGACCATGACTGGCCAAGTAGATAGAACTAGTGGGATATCACCTAGGAGGAAGAGAAATTCCATGGGCACTCAGGTGGCTTTTTCTTCCATTTATATTTGCTACTTATCCTCTTGCCTACACACAGATAGAAGTCACCTGAGTTATTATAACCTGTATCCTTTATGCCCAGAGAATAATTAGACTGATAAACAATGGCTCACTGTATTTTAACTTCTCTAAGTGATAAGTCTAACCTAACAAAGTCAGAGTCTCTTATACCTGGGTCTCTTGGCTAGAAAGTAATTCCACATAGTGAAATCACTTCTCCTATGTCCTCATTCTACCAAAGATAACCCAACACATCACATTCATAGATTTATAGGCAAAGGAAATGATAATTCCAATTAACCCCATTTCAGACACATATGAGATGTTCTAACCAATGAAATCAAAGAAAAAAAAAGAATTGGGAAGAAGAAATCACTAAGATGACAAGAAGATGGATTTTCAAGAGAAGCCACTAGAGCTTACCCACAATAGTTGTATATCAACCATTTTGGAGGGAAAGAAAACAGAAAAGTAATCCTATTACAAATGATATGGGGTCAGTATCTAATAGAACATTCAAATTTATAAGCAAAATTGAAGTCACAATAAAAGCAAGTGAATAAGAAATGAATAGGCAATTCACATCTGAAGCCTCCAACTTTGGGAACTTGATAATTTCACTTTAAAATTTTATGACTGCGGATCAGGACCTGTGGCTCAATCGGCTAAGGTCCACGTACGTACACCTAAGGTGGCGGGTTCGAATCCCCAGCCCGGACCCGCCAAACAACAATGATGGCTGCAACCAAAAAATGGCCGGGTGTTGTGGCGGGCGCCTGTGGTCCCAGCTATTTGGGAGTCTGAGGCAGGAGACTTGCTTGAGCCCAGGAGTTGGAGGTTGCTATGAGCTATGATGCCATGGCACTCTACCCAGGGGGAATAGCTTGAGGCTCCATCTCAAAAAAAAAAAAAAATTTTTTTTTATGACTGCCTGAAAATGAGAAAGAACTTTACCAATATAAAATATTTAAGCAAATCAATGCTGGCTTATTTTATCCTTAAGTTGAACATAGAGGTTTGAAATTGTGCTGATTTGCTTGAAACTTATGCTACTAGCCAGGCAATTCTGTACTATAACAAAAACTTTCCTGGTGAGTTTTACAGCTGGTGTTTCACAGCTGAAAATTCCTCCTAGGAATAGTACACCTTAAGTACTATTTTAAATTCAGGTACAGAGAAGTCAAAACCCAACATCTAAGAGGCTTAAATTTATGACCACTTAAATTTATTGCTTTAGATTATGTTTGAAAGGTGGTAACACTGGATGAGGAAACTGAATAGAAACATCTAGTTTTGACTGATTAGTGAAAATCCTACTAGTAGGTCAAAAAATTATTTTCATTATTTGTTAATATTAGAATGTTATTTTAAAAAATCTTTACATACTGGTCCTTCCGCAAGAGATGCAAGCACTTCTTCCCACAGCTTCTGGTTTTGACAGTCCTCTCTTATTAGATGTTGTTGCTGAGGAGTTAGTTGGAAAGCCTCAACTGCTTCTGCTGAATCTGATGCTTTGAACCCTTTGGAGGCACTTGGACAGTCTTCTAGGTTTGCTTAAGAAAATATATCAGCAGACTTATAAGTAGTTCTAAGCAGAATTATGAAATAAGAATTAACTGGCACCAGGAATGTTTAGCAGAAAGATATCCAGCATAAAGCAGCATCTAACTTTCCCTGGAGTTTAGGATACTGGATTTGCTGCTATTCTGGCTCTGAAGTATTAAAAATACACAAAAAGACCCACCCTCTAACCCCCCAAAGTATTTGCGTTTAATTTCTGAGTCTCAATTTATTCTTTTAATATTTTTCTTTACTAAAAAGTTTATTAGGGGAGCGGTACCTGTGGCTCAAAAGGGAAGGGCACTGGCCCCATATGCTGGAGGTGGTGGGTTCAAACCCAGCCCTGGCCAAAAAAAAAGTTTATTAGGATTTATGTTCTTCCATTATTACCTACCATCTGAAGTTGGCCTTTTTGTGGCTCCACAGGCCTGCTTCTTTGACTGTCCTTTAGTCTTCTTCCCTTCCTTATCTGAAGGGTAACCTGCTGGATACTGATGGGGGAAGGAGAAGTACAATGTAGATTTGAGCTTCACAGAGAAGGGGTTTCTAGATCCTCCTGAGAAATTTTTAATAAGGAAATGGGGGGACTACACTTTCCCCAAACCAAAAGACTTTAACTAAAGAAAGAATATAGACATTTAAAGAAAAGAGTTCAAAGGACAGATGACTATTCAAATCCCAAATTCAGGGTAAAACCACAGAGCTTTGACTGCTAACAGATTACATCTTATAATACAATGATCTTAGTTTCAGGTCTAAGAAAACAAAGATAAGTCTTTAAGAGTTGTGACTAGGTAGCTTAAAGTTTAAGAGAAGAAAAGTAAAATCTAGAGATGAAGGTAAGTGAGGATCAACCACAAAGCACAACAGATGGTAATCAAATAGATGGGATTATAATAAGTTGTGTGGAGTTAATCAAAAACACAACCAAAAACATTAAGAGTCAAATTTCTTACCTCCCAAGATAAGTGGGGGTGGGCGTTTTAGAAGACTGAAAATGACTAAATTGCTAGCTTTTCTACCAGCTAAGGGTTATACTTTAAAGAAATTCTATTATCCTGATGTTTTCAATAGCTACCTTTTTTGCAGGAGTGGGGCATGCTCTGTGATAATGCTCATGCTTAAAAACTCAATGTTTTAGGCATAAGTGATATAAACATCAATGATATTATAAACTCATCATAGAGGGGCTCACGTGCTTCTGCTCTGAACATTGGGATATAAAAAACCTTTTGAAATTAATTTGGCAAAATTTTTTATATTTAGTTATAAAAAGTATAAATTTGGTAGTTATTTTAGCAGATAATGGCTCTTATTTAAATAATCAATTCTATGAGTTTAAAAAGAAAAATACAAAAACAAGATTTGCACTAGAAGACACACACTCACCTGCCTGGGTGGTCAGACACTTGCCCATAGTTCAGCCCCTACACATGCAGTGTAGGCAGAGCCAAGGGAAATGACAAAGCTGGAAGTCTTTACAGGAAGCACACCAATGGGGAATGTTGGGGGATGAACTCAAACCATGCTCTGAAGTCAGTGTCAGGGACAAAATCTGGGGTATACAGGCAGTGAAGGGGAAATGCAGCCATACCATCCACTATGCATACAAAACCAATAAAGTCTTTCATGAGTTAATAGCTGAACATGGGTAAAGGGGAAAAAAAGGAAAAGCACTAAAGGTGGTGGCAGGGCAGGGAAGCAGCTTTGCGGGGGAAGAGAAAAAAAGGGGTGAGGAAAAGTGAGAAGGGTAGAAAGCAGACCACTCCTATAAGCCTCTTTCCCACCCTTCCCCTACCAGACACACCCCTGCATTTTTTAAAATGAACACACTTTCTCCTACACCTAAGTTTTATGAATCCCTTTCCCCTTACACTTCATTTCCAAAATGAAGTAGAAATACTCTACTTTTTGTTGACAAGCCCAGCTTTTCCCAGTATAATCCTTGGTCCAAGAACAGGATGACACCTAGAATGCTACCTTTTCACTTTTTTATCTTCTGTATATTTGCATAATCTTATTCCTCACTCCTTATAGTCTACTGATAAAACTGCTGTGGGTTATATCCAGTGTTAGGGCATACCAGACAGTAAAGGTGTACAATTTTATGAACATATAAGTAGCCTAGGCAAAAATAATCTAACCTGTAAACGCAGACATAATCTCCTTGACCGTTCTATTCCTTCTGAGGTCCAAGGAGCAGGTTCAACATCATCTCTTCTTAAAAGATACCGCCAAACTAAGAATCCATGACTTGATGAAATCTCTGGCCAGTATTTCACCACCTAAATCAAAATATATCAGTACTGGTTTGAGTTGTAAAGTTTAGATTTATTAATAATATCATCACATTAGTATTATAAGTAAACTTGCCAGAACTACATGCAATTCAGAAGGTACTTGTTTTGCTGTAAAATAAGTCAAAAAATATCCACTAAAATATTGTTTTGATCTAATCTCTATTAAGACAGTTTCTATTTAAGTGTAGACGGCTATAAACAAATTATGCTCATAGGTAGATTAAAATGGTGGCAGCATATATTCCCTCTCTTTTTTTTTTTTTTTTTAAAATATTTGAGACAGAGTCTCACTTTGTTACCCTTGGTAGAGTGCCATGATGTCATAGCTCGCAGCAACCTCTAACTCCTGGGCTCAAGTGATTCTCTTGCCTCAGCCTCCTAAGTAGCTGGGACTACAGGCGTCTGCCACAACGCCCAGCTATTTTTAGAGACAGGGTCTCACTCTTGTTCAGACTGGTCCTGAACTCCTGAGCTAAGGCAATGGGTCCACCTCAGCCTCCCAGAGTGCTAGGATTACAGTAGTGAGCTACCATGCTCAGGCCTCTGTTTTCTGAGACAAAGTCTTGCTCTGTCACCAAGGTAGAGTGCAGTGGCATGACAGCAGCTCTCTGGACCTCAAACTCCTGGGCTCAAGCCATCCTCCTGCCTGAGCCTCCCAAGTAGCTGAGACTACCGGTAGGCACTATGACACCTGGTTAATTTTTCTATGTTTAGTAGAGATGAGTTCTTGCTCTTGCTCAGGCTGGTCTTAAACTCTGAGCTTAAGCAATCCTCCCATCTCAGGCTTCCAGAGTGCCAGCACTACAGGAGCCATCATGCCCAGCTGATACCCTGATTTTTAAACAAAGCCTGCAAATCTATTTTTATTATAATGTGCTCTGATTTGAAAATCTATTACAATTAAAATGACGCTGAAAGAATCGAGGTCTATAATAGCCAAGTGATGTAAATGGTTTTATCATAAGAGAATATATATTTAAATCTTAACCCAAAATATAACTCTGTTCTTTGGAACTTTGTATAACCTTAAAAAAAAAAAAGTTTGCTCTGTGTATCTGTTTTGGAGAAAGTAGAATTAACTACGATGGCTATTGTTTCCTCTAGCCCACCCATAGTCGTTCCCTGTGGCAACCTTGCCTTGAAACCCAGGAAGAATGACAAACAACATGTCATGCCAGATAGAGCACCTTATAAATGCCATCATATCTGTTGCCTTCTTCAGGAGCATATTTGCTGATCTTCCTCCCTTTAAAACTGCGTATCACTCTGACTGGCTTACCAGCTCTCCAATTCCGAGACTCTGCTCCAATTTTATCATCCAATGGAGCATCACAGTTTAGGGCCAATGCCCTAAAAAACAAAAACAAAAGTCTTTATACCAAGTAATCTTTCTTCTAGTATATAATGGAGTCATTAGCACAATTAAAAGGTGAATTATGCCTTACCTGATGGTCAAGATTCTATGATTCTTTCCATATTATTCCAGATAATAGGATTATGCTTTCCCCCACCAGCAGAGAAGACAAATCAGTTTTCTGATGTCATCCCCAAGCCAGGGGATTGGTTCTCAGATAGCCTGTAGGGTTCTTCTGAAAGTAATAACATCTGTGCCACGTATAATAGAAAACAACTAGAAATACATGGAATTTTCTTTAAATAACGTTTTTTGAGGGAAGGGAGAACGTTGGAAAACTAAAGCAAGTGATTGTTTTAATGGTTATTTTTGATAAGGGAGTGAGGTAAATTGCTGGGATAATGTTGAAAGAAATCGAGAAATATAAATTTGTCATCAAGGTTAAAATGATCTTCCTAGGTCTATTTCCCACATTCCAGATAAAAAAGATTCCTAAAAGTTTAAAAGATTAAGAACAAGTACAGTATGAGATATTCTTTAAAGGCCTCTATAAAAAGATAAATTTAACCAAGACTGAAGCATCCAAATGCCTGTGCTAAATCAAGACAAAGACTTTCCTTTCTTAGAGTTAGGATCTCACTCTATTGCCCAGGCTGGAATGAAGTGGCACGATCACAGATTATTATAACCTCAAACTCTTGGGCTCAAGCAACCACTTGTCTTAGCTGAGACTATAGGCACACATCACTGGGTCTGGTTAATTTTTTTGTAGAGATGAGGGTCTTGTTATGGTGCCCAGGTTGGTCTTAAATTCTTGGCCTCAAGTGATCCTCTTGCCTCAGCTTCTCCAAGGCACTGGGATTACAGGCATGAGCCAATGAAGATTTTAGTCTGGTTGAGATTACTACATTTTACTGATGACACACAGACAAGGAGGAACACTGAGTTGGAAGAAGCACCTGACTTAGCTGGAACTTCCTTAGTATGTGTATTCACTGGGTAGTAATAAATCAGTGAGTTTATCCAGATGTTAGAAAGTCCTCTTTTTAAAAACCTCGTCCTACTAAAATCTCTTTTAAAATTGCTTTCAGTATTTTAAGATACCAGTTTTAGAATCTGTTTAAAACTAGTATTTTCCTTTAAGACAGCTACTTCATAACTTAAGTGAAAAGAAAACATTAAGAATATGTAAAGCTAAAAGAAGCACACCTAATCTGGTGAAATCATAGGATACAAAATAGTTCTTCAGGGTATAATTCTTCTCATTCAGGCTCAAATTAAAAATAGACCTTAAAACTGAATGACCAACCTATTGAAAAGAAATCTCTTGACCACAGTTATCTTTTAAAAGTAAATGAACTTATTTTGTTTTTTAAAATAACTTTTATAGCTGTAGTCAAAGAGTTAAAGCTTACCAAGTTATCTTTAACTTAAAGGGAGATGCATTAAAACTATGGAAGGTAGAAGAAAATATAGCTATCAACTCTAGGGCTAGAATTATGTCTTACTAATGAAATATCTACTGATATATACATACTTTATCTTCTTAAAGAGCTAGGATAAGTACTGGGCCTTCATGTCACTGAGTGGAATGCTTTGAATGCTCACAGGTACTTTAATCATAATTATCACCCTCTCTAACCCGCACTGTCAACTCACTTCTAGCTTCAGATAAATATACAGGCTATTACAAGTATGTGAAGAGTAGAAGAGGATGAAAGTAGGCAAAACAGCAATAAAGCTCCTGCATCACTCTATCTACAGCTCAACCGGTCAGTTGCCATTAACTGCCCTGATAAAGAATAGCCAGATAACCTTGCTGCACTTGACAGTTTCTTAAAAGTGGAAGAACTAGAAGAACTAGGACTAAGTTTCTCAGAAGGAAGGAGGTGTCAGATTACCTCTTAGCAAAGAAGCAAAAATGAACTGAACCATACACTGTTTGGAGAAGAGTATACTATGGGTCAGGCTTTCTTCTCAGTTTGCATGTTTCTAAGACACAGGTACTTTTGTTCAAAAAGTCTTAAAACCACAAGGTGTATTCATAATACAATGTGACTAACTGAATGTTTAAGTCTCTATGATATGTCAATCCTAAATTGTTCTATTTCATTTTCACTACCCTCTCTTTAATAGCAAAGATTTTTACTGCTTGTCAATTATTTTCTAATGAGATTGTAAGAATACTTATGAGATCATCCAAAAGCTTGAAAGGAATCTTAACACGTATATTGTAAGGGTGGGTAGTTATAAAAGAAGTTTCATTCAAACAAAATAATCTATTATTAAAGGGAAAATATTTTCAGATTTGACAATTCAAAAAGGCCCTTTTGCCAATTCAAGATACATTTTCATTGACAAAAGCAAAATATTTCCTCTAAGATCAATCCTGCTGAAGAGCTACTTTCTCACTAAAGAACAGCTAGGGACTAAATTCCTGCACCTCAGGAATGTTTTCACCAGCAAATCTGACCTGTCTCCTCTGCTGGTTCAGTAAAAATAATCCTACTGTCAGAAATAATATAGAAGACATAAAAACAGATTCTTTGTAACTTGATATGCAATAAAGTCTTGAAATTATACTGGTATATTCTTTACTTCACACGGTAATCAGAAATTAAGGGGACAGTACTTAAAACCGAGTGAATTAGACTGAACATGAAATATACTTTTACTTAATCCACAAAATACTCTAACTTTATGAAATGATTACAAAATTTTCAGCACGACAAATTATAATATAATCTTTGCTGTCTGACAGTTTGGGTTACTTATCTATTACTGATGTTGGTATCCACACTCACTGACAAAAATGAAACTGTTTTGGAAAATTGTTAAATTTTCTGTTTCCATGGGAGCTGTGATATAGATATTTCTATAGAATAAACGTCAGCACAAGGTGGCTTTTTTTGTAATGCCTTAAAGGGGATTTAGTTAGAAAAGACTGTTTTTGTAACTAAACAAACATTTCCTTTTGTAAACATTTGGAGGATATCTTGTTGGTATAAACCACGAAAGTACCTTGAGTGCAGTTCTGACTAAGCTATCTGATATATCACTTATGAACGTAAATGTGGCTCCCTTATTTCACACAGATGTTGAGTTTTCTCTAAAAAGAAGTGTGTCACTTTAAAAGTTAAATCTGTGTTGAGTAGAATATCACTTTTGCTTTCATCTATGGGTTATTAGACACGCCACCTTGTCTTTAATTTCACTTAAATTACATAGGCTCCTTTCCTTCAGAGGTGTCTACATGTTTTCAAATGCACAGTACATGTGTTAAGACTGGCAATTGTGCCATTTAAAGAATAATGGTATAAAGAATTAACTTAGGATGCCTATGGACAATGATATAATCAGACAATGGAATTTTAATTTCAGATCTTTAACTCTCAATATAAGATTCTCTCTTACAAATTACAGTCCTATAATCAAACTTTTATACAATGTTATGTCCAAATTCTAAATAGTCTTTAGAGTAGTACCTGTTCATATTTGTTAATGTTTGATCAGCTGATGGTGCGCCAATTCTTTTATTGCCAGCCAGATTTTTACCACCACTTCCAGTGTACGTGAATTCATCACCTCGGTCCTATAAGAGAAGATTTTCTGCATTAAGACACCTAAACTCAGGTTATAATTTCACCAATTCTTTTTTTTTTTTTAAAGACAGAATCTCACTTTGTTGCCCTAGGTAGAGTGCCACTGCATCATAGCTCATAGCAATCTCAAACTCTTGGACTTAAGCAATTCTCTTGCCTCAGCCTCCCAAGTAGTTGGGAATAGAGGTACCCACCACAATACCTGGCTATTTTTTTATTGTGGTTGTTGTTGTTTAGCAGGCCCAGGCCGGGTTCGAACATGCCAGCGCCAATATATGTGACCGGCGCCCTACCCACTGAGCATGAGTACTAAGCCAATTTTACCAATTCTTATTTCAAAGTCAACATATTTGGTTAGAATGATTTGATGTGTTCTTTTCAGGTATCTATCAAGATAATGCAAAATTCAAGTGCAATCTTATGTGAAGTACACCTTCAAAATTATACCACCGGACCTAAAGTTTCACTTTAAGTTAGAATTTCCAACATCTCTCCGCCATAGCTATCCTTATGCTAATTATGTATTTAAATAATCTATAGGATGTTATGAGATAAGGCCTTCTTGGTTGGAAATACTTTATTTATTTATTTTGAGATAGAGCCTCAAGCTGTTGCCCTGAGCTGAGTGCTGTAGCATCACAACTCACAGCAACCTCCAATTCCTAGGCCCAGCGATTCTCCTGCCTCCACCTCCCAAGTAGTTGGGATTATGGGTGTCTGCCACAAGGTCCAGCTATTTTTTGGCTGCAGCTGTCATTGCTTGGAGGACCCAGGCTGGATTTGAACCCGCCAGCTCAAGTGTATGAGGCTGGCACCTTAACCGCTTGGGCAGGGCATCAAGCCTGGAAATACTCTATTTAACATTAAAATAAACTTATTAATACTAGCTTATATGTTCTTTATATATGTTTAATAGTATTACTTTTATAAACATTCAATAACTGAATTCTCAACTGCCATACCTAAGTTTGTTGCCAAATTTCAAGGTTTTTTTTTTTTTTTTGAGACAGAGTCTCACTATGTTGCCCTCCATAGAGTGCTGCGGCATTACAGCTTAAAGCAACCTCAAACTCTTGGGCTTAAGCAGTTCTCTTGCCTCAGCCTCCCAAGTAAATGGGACTACAGGTGCCCGCCCCACCGAGCTATTTTTTTTGTTGTTGTTGCAGTTGTTTTAGTTGGCAGGAGCCAGGTTTGAACCTGCCACCTTCGGTGTATGTGGCTGGCACCAAATTTCAAGTTCTGATCTTGACACTAAATTTTATAAAGCAAGTTTACCTAAAAATCTCACTGAAATTCTAGCAGCGTAAGTTCTTTAACATTTCATATCCTATAGGTTCATCCGTATCACATTCAGATAAAACAGTGACCTACCATTAAAAAGAAGATTACAGAGAAATGTGAAAACTAAGAAGCAGCATAAAATGCCTATTAAATGTAAAATAAAATATATGCTGTAAGAAAATGTTATATAAACTAGCTCCACAATTATTTTGATAGTAACTAGAAATTTATATGGATATTAAAGTCTCTTCCTAATTCAATACTCAAATTGAGAGAACTACCAGTATGCAATAAATTCTATTAACACTAAATAGTGAATTTTTTTTTTTTTTTTTTGGTAGAGACAGAGTCTCACTTTGTTGCCCTTGGTAGACTGCCGTGGCATCACACAGCTCACAGCTACCTCCAACTCCTGGGCTTCAGTGATTCCCTTGACTCAGCCTCCCGAGTAGCTGGGACCTCAGACACCTGCCATGACATCTGCCTATTTTTTGGTTGCAGTTAGGCTGGGGATGGGTTTGAATCCGCCACCCTCAGTCTATGATGCCAGCGTCCTACTCACTGAGCCACAGGTGCCGTCCAATAGTGATTCTTTTTTTTTTTTTTTTTTTTTTTTTGAGACAGAGCCTCAAGTTATCCCCCTGGGCAGAGTGCCATGGCACCACAGCTCACAGCAACCTCCAACTCCTGGGCTCAAGCGAGTCTCCTGTCTCAGCCTCCCAAGTAGTTGGGACCACAGGCG